>JABCRI010000077.1:0-38577 GCA_015143295.1 Tetracentron sinense | reverse complement strand
CGGAGGGGTGACAGGACACATACTTACATCACTGCTCAATGCGAAAGTTCTCCCTGGCGAGTCACACGACCCTCCGTGTGGAATCGCCAAGCTGGACGCCAGGAAGCGGAAGGCCCTTCCCGATAGGCTCTGTATATATGGCTTCTGGGCGTTGATCCAAGAACCTTGCTGAGCAAGCCCGTCCATTCAAACTCTATGAGCGGGTAGTCTGGGCGGATGCAATATCCGTTATAAAGATTGGTTCTAATAGTATTCAAGTTGGGTATGATATAGCCAAGTCAAACAAAATCACAGAAGAAAGAAGAGGGTGCCGTACAACCCAAGAGGGAGAAGGATGGGCGTCCAAATAAGGGGGAGAGAGAGAAAACGTTGGGAGGAGAGAGAGGAGATCTCTTATGGTGGACTTTCCACCCTATGGGGTCTATTTATAGACCTCTTGATTGCTAACTTGTAGATCAAGGTCAAACTCCTCTTCTAAATTCTAATCCTATTAGAATCATTTTTCTTGCATATTAAGCTAGAGATAAACTTCACTTTCTAATTCTATATGATTATCTCGTTTTTGGTTTTCGACTGAGGTTTTGACCTTTAAAACATTCTAGAAAAAATTTCTTCACAAAAGTTGTAGATCTTTTCGACGGCTTCAAAACAATATACTTACAAACCAAAATCGGAGTTACAGTCATAGAGTTATGGCCCGATCACTGAAACTGCATCGATTCTCATAATCAAATACAAATCCGAAAATCCACAAATCAAATCAAACCGAAATTCCAATTAAATCAAAATAAAACTCTTCTAATCTAATTAGAAGTCCCCTTTTAATTCCCTTATCTATTCCTAATCCAATTAGGAATCAAATATTTAATTAGAAACCAACCATTAGTAACTTAATTAAAGATAATAGAGAATTAACATTAATGTGTGGCGTCCCACCCTAGGTAGTCCCCACATATCTCTCACGCCCCTTTTGAAGTATTACACTCCTTGTTGGTCACCTTTTGATCTTTATCAAAATCCTATATGGATCCTACCAATTTGGTTAATCACATCTTATGTGATTTCACCTATAAGAGCTTTACTATACCATATAGTGAATTACAGGGAAGAACTAATTAATTTAATTCTAAATTAAATTAAAAGCCTTGAGAAGGTCCTAGTGTTTGGGATCTAGAGGGATCTCCTATTTCCGGTTGTGGGACCAAGTGCTTCATCACCTTTTAAGGTGTAGTCTTGTTGCTAGGAAATACTTTCCTATAATTCCATTAGGATCATATAATGTTATCTAAGTCCCTGGACTTCCATTAATCACAATTGTTGGACATATATGCCCTCGCAAGCCAATAAGAGACATTTCTATGTTGCTTAGACAAGTATCATATTCACACACCCAACTATAAAGGGTATTTATATTAATTACTGTTTCATTTGATGATAACATAAAGTTCCATAGGTAACATTGTAGGAAACTAATGCAAAGGTTGTAAGGAAATATGATTTTCCAGTTCCTAGTAAACCTAATATTGTTCGAAGCCTCTAGAGTACTGGTTAGACGCCGTACTTCATCATGACTTGCACATGTGTAGTTCTATAAGATAGTGTGATGAATCTCATTCACAGAGAGTGTTGACTCTTGACTAACATGTGAGTATATGTAGCAAGTACATAATACTGAACGGGGTCACTAGTGGATACCCTATGGAATACACTGTCAGATTGTATTAGGGTTATCCATTCAACAAATTGTCCTTAGACCTGAGAGGCTAACATCTTCTCAAACATCAGTCTATATGGCTTTGATGCGCCAATCGGCAATGTCCAATACACAGGACTAACTCCGGGTATGTTGAGTCATGTACACAATGTTTGGAGAAGTGTGAAACACTCAATAAGAAATCCACAACTCCTTAATTGGAGATAATGATATCAAGGTGATACTTGTTGAACTGAACTGTTAAATCCAGTATTGGTGCTTTTCAGTAAAATGGTCTTTATCGAAGTTGATATTTTCAATATGGAAAAGTATATATAAATATATATATGTCAGTTCTTTTATAATGTTTCTTCAAAAGTATTTTGGAGGTTCAGTTCAATGAAAAAGTATTCATGAGAAAGAGTTTTATTCATAAGCTAAGGACTAGACAGTGGAATTGTTCCAATCCCGGAAGCTTACAAGTGATATCGGAAAGTGGAATGATTTATTTGTAAATATATTGTGAGATGGTACTTACAAGTAATTCTCTAATTTTTAGAGGTTGATCACATTGTGTTAAGGGACATTATTGTGATTAGTGGAAGTCCAGGGACTTAGATAATATTCTATGATCCCAATGGAGTTTTAGGAAAGTGTTTCCTAGTAACAATGCTTCAACCATAAGGTTAAGCACTTGGTCCCACAACCAGAAATAGGAGATCCCTTTAGATCCCACACACTAGGACCTTCTTAAAGTTTTTAATTTAATTATTAATTAAATTAATTAATTTCTCTAAGTAATCACTATATGGTATAGTGAAGCTCTAAAGATAAAATCACAGTGGATGTGATAAATCAAATGGGTAGGACCCATTGGGAATTTTTGATAAAGATCAAAAAGTGACCTAAGGGGTTTAGAACCCTGTTACAACTTAATTTAATCCAAATTAATGGACATAAAATCAAGAGTAAAAATAATATACTTGCAAGTGCACAAGTGACACAGTTGATGTATCTGGTGAGCACAGGGTCGAATCCACAGGGATTGACTATTGTGCAACAAGAATTAAGGAAACGAAATCTAAAGAGAAATGAGATTTAAAATCGGTTTTCCGCTCAATGAGAATGGAGCAAAAGTCACTGATAACTGTAAAGCAATGAAAAAGAGGTCTAAGGCTTCAGGAAAATCCACCTATCCCTCCTTATGCTTAGATTTGGATGAAAACACATCTAGAATTAAAGAAGGATTTAATCTAGATGGAAAATTATACGATAAAACCACTGACCATTAACTTCAATTGAATAATTAGAGAAATTTGAAGAGTACTCGGTATCTAATTCACAGGGGATCCAAGCATTCCATATATCAGTAGATCATATGAAATCAAAGAGCATATAGAGAAGAACAATTAACCAAAATAATAACTATTCAATTAAAATTAATGATCAAACCATCCACATCATCCACATAAATCAGAAAAAGGTTTCAAATCCCTAACCTTAGAAAGGTGTTTAGTCCACCATGATTGGAGTTGTCATCCTCCTTAATGGTGTTCCAAACACTACAATAAAATAACTCAAAAAAAGCTAAAAGAAGAAGAGAGAAAAGAGAATGAGAAAAGATCAGAGAGTCCCCAAAAGTCTCTCACTTTAGGTTTATATAGACTAAAGGGAAGAAGAGAAGGGAAAAAAAAACAAAAGAGAAACTTCTAATTCCAAAATTCCAACCAAAATTGCACTTCCCTCCACTTGACGACATGTTTTGACCTCTTAAACGTCCGAATTAGGATATCGTTTTGAAATACAATTTTGTTCCCCTTTAAGTCTTCTTTCCAAAACATCAAATCTTGCCTTAATTCGAATTTTGAGTCAAAAGTTATGTCCAAATTAGTAAGTACTGTCCAGATTAGGTGGGAATCCGGGAAATCCTCATTCTTTGTTTGGATTGGTTGCTAAATAATAGCACTCCTCTAGCCATCCACGAAATTTCTTGCTTTTCTTGTAGATTTAGTTGACCTCCATTAAGCTCCTTGCTTGAATTCCAAAATCCACCAAAAATAAAGAGTTCTTGTGACCAAAATAGGCTTTCTCCTTTTTTCTGAAATAGAAACATCAATATAGCACACTTCTTCTTTCTAATTCAAAAGAGTTCCACCCTTTTTATGCCAAAATCATATTAATCCATATCTTCCTAAGATTCTCCAGCCATGTTGTAGAATCTTTCTATACTTGGTCTTGGGCTTTGCTCTTGGGCTTTGACTCTTTGACTTGAGACTTGGCTTCTTGGACTTTTGGCTTGGGCTTTACTCTTTGGGCTCTAGCTCTTTTAGATCTTTGAGTTGAACATGGACTATTTGAAACTTTGGACTTCTTGAATCCCGAGAGTAGTCTGGGGTTAGGATTCCTACAAAAAATAAATACACGTAAAAAGTCTCTCTTAAAATATTTTTGCATGTGGCCTTCCAAGACATGTATGAATACATGCAAATGTATCATGAAAATTATGAGAAAGAGGACAACGCAATGGTGAGAAGAGAATACACCACTTTACGTGTAAAAATGAAGATATAAACCAAAGAAGTATGATAATGCTTATTTAAATGGGGATAATTAAGCAAAATTAAGCACTTATCAACACCTCCCAACCAGCATTTTGCTAGTCCTCGAGCAAAAAAAATGTGAAGAAGCAATATCAAAATATCATCATTTCAATTCTATGAGACAATCAGAAAACTTTCATTATGCATGACAACTAAGAAATTTTGAAAGAATCTTAGTTCATCTGTCAGTAGCATTACCCATCTGTGACAATGATTTCAACTCAGATTTAAGAGGCAGAATATAGTCAATCAATTAATCAGGATAATAACTATAAAGCATGACTGACAATCCTCCTTTTCAAAACAGATTTATCTTTTCAAAACAATTGAAGAATAACAAAAATTACTCATAATAAACTTCTTCATGTTGCACATTCTAATCAAGGCATCAAATTTAGAATTATTAGGGCACTGCTTTTCATTATATTTCAGCCATATATTCCAGCATTCTAAATAAAGTCCAAATCACTAAGTCACCATTTAGAAACTTTTGAGTGCATGTGCAGTCTGACAAATATCTAAAGTATCGATTTCCTTAAGCAGAGCCAACTTTTTAATCACTACAGAATGGTCGGGTTAGCCAAGGATCTGATTCAAAACTAAGCTAATCTGTCCAGGATCACGAAAGTTGTGGATATTCACCTTAATACCTCATGGGCTTTATCTGTGATATTCCAGTTTATTCGCTTTTTTACAATGACGGCTTTCACCCAACTTGTTTTAACAAGGTCATAGCAAAACAAACTGATATTTCAACATTGAGAGCACATTTTCAAATGTCTATATCCTTTTTCTTTCTTTTTTTCTTTTCCTTTTTTTTTTTCTGTTTTTTTCAAAGACCTGACAAGAGGTAGCCCTTTTCAAAGTACCTGGTCTAATTCACTGGTTTCTTTCCATGACTTCATCATAACCCAGTTCTGTTTTTCTTCTTACCAGCAAACCAAGTGAACAAGATAGTCATAGTTCATCAGACTTGGTTTCTCCCTACATTCTAGACAATTATCAAGTCAACAACTACCAAATTTAACCTAGCTCCAGATATTGAGTCAGATGTGTAGTGAAAGTTCAAAAATTCAGCAATTTATAATTTTCACTAACTGAGAATTAGTAACAAAGACTTTTCATTTTAAACAGCTAGAATTGAGCTTCTTAAAGATTTTCACCGTGTGCCTTTATAATCCAAAATTCAATAGCTCAATAGATAAAAGGCAATGAAGAAATAGACAGTAGCCAGGACAAAAACACAATTTTATTTTATTTTTTTAAAATTTTTTCTTTTTGTAAAGGAGGAATGTGATGGTCTACTATTAGCAGAGATTATCCCAACAATAAAGCACAGATCTACACCCCCTAACCTAAATCGAACATTGTCCTCAATGTTTCAAATAGAGATTTATATGAAATATAACATTGAGAGATCAAAAAGAGATAGAGGGTATGAAACATCATAGGGATATGAACTAATCAATCAAAGCAAGTAAAAAAAACAAAAATGCATAGTATACACAGAAGTTCTCCTCAAGGGAGAGAAATGATCAATCAGGATAAACAGGATCTTCCAGAGTTGTGGACTCCACATCTGAGGTGAAATTCTCCAAAAACGATTTCAATCGTTGACCACTGACTTTAAAAACATTACCGTTTTCAGGATTCTCAATCTCGACAGTTCCATAAGGGTAAACAGTTTTCATAATGAAAGGGCCGGTCCAACGAGATCGAAGCTTACCAGGAAATAGATGCAAACGAGAATTATACAAAAGAAATTTTTGAGAAGGCTCAAAAGATTTTCGAAGAATATGCTTATCATGAAAAACCTTCATTCTTTCCTTGTAAATTTTGGCACTCTCCTAAGCATCATTTCGAATTTCGTCCAACTCATCCAGTTGAAGTTTGCGAAGCGAGCCTGCTTTCTCCAAATCAAAATTGAGTGTCTTTATCGCCCAGTAAGCCTTTTGTTCCAATTCAACAGGCAAGTGACAAGCTCTTCCAAAGACAATTCGATATAGAGACATTCCAATCGGGGTTTTGAAAGTTGTACGGTAAGCCCATAGCGCATCGGTTAGTTGTAATGACCAATCCTTACGGTCTGGATTTACAGTTTTTTGTAAAATATGTTTAATCTCCCGATTGGATATCTCCACTTGTCCACTTGTTTGTGGGTGATAAGGGGTAGAAACTTTATGGGTTATCCCATATTTTTTCATCAAGGCCTCAAAAGGTCGATTACAGAAGTGTGTACCCCCATCACTGATAATAGCTCGAGGTGTTCCAAACCTTGATAAAACATTTTCTTTTAAAAATCGCAAGACCGTTTTGTGGTCATTGGTTTTGCTTGGAACAGCCTCGATCCATTTTGACACATAATCAACGGCTACTAAGATATAAAGATACCCAAAAGGAGGGAATGGTCCCATGAAATCGATGCCCCAACAGTCAAAGACTTCAATAATCAAAATTGGGTTAGTAGGCATCATATTCCGACGGGAGATTCCTCCTAATTTTTGGCAACGCTCGCATGCTTTGCAAAACTCACGAGTGTCATTAAAAAGAGTGGGCCAGTAAAAACCGCATTGTAGAATTTTTGCGGTAGTCTTTTTGGCTGAAAAATGACTACCACATGCTTCAGAGTGACAAAAGGAGATGACATTCAGGTGTTCAGAATCAGGCACACATCTCCTAATAATTTGATCAGAACAATATTTAAACAGATAAGGATCATCCCAGAAAAATCTACGTACCTCGATCAAAAATTTCTTTTTATCTTGTTGTTTCCAATGAATAGGAAGGTTACCTGTAACAAGATAATTCGCAATATCCGTAAACCAAGGTAATTGGGAGACAACAAAAAGTTATTCATCGGGAAACGTGTCTTTGATCGGCATTGTCTCCAAGGAATCAGAGAGTATAAGACGGGATAAATGATCAGCCACTACATTTTCTATTCCTTTTTTATCTTTAATTTCTAAGTCAAATTCCTGGAGTAGAAGGATCCACCTAAGGAGTCTTGGTTTAGCATCCTTCTTAGAAAGAAGGTACTTTAAAGCTGCATGGTCTGTGAATATAATAATTCGAGATCCAATCAAGTAAGATCGGAACTTGTCAAGTGCAAAGACTACGGCTAGGAGTTCTTTTTCTGTAGTAGAATAGTTCATCTGAGCACTGTTCAAGGTCCTACTTGCATAGTAAATGACACAAGGCTTCTTATCCTTGCGTTGCCCTAGCACGGCCCCAACCGCATAATCACTAGCATCACACATGATTTCAAATGGTAAACTCCAATCAGGTGGTTGCATTATACGAGCAGAAGTCAACATGTCTTTCAGCTTTGCAAAAGCTTCCTGGCATGCTTTAGTCCACTCGAAGGAGTTTTCCTTTGAGAGAAGGTTACACAATGGTCTAGATATTGCACTAAAGTCTTTAATAAACCTTCTGTAAAATCCTGTATGACCTAGAAAAGATCTAATGTCCTTGATGGTCTTTGGGGTGGGCAAATTGGCTATCAAATCAATTTTGGCTTTATCCACTTCGATTCCTTGGGAGGAGACAATGTGGCCAAGCACGATCCCTTTAGAGACCATAAAATGACACTTCTCCCAATTCAGAATGAGGTTTTTCTCCTCACATCTAACTAAAACATTCTTTAAATGAAACAGACAATCATCAAAAGAATCACCAAACACAGAAAAATCATCCATAAACACTTCAAGAAAACGCTCTACCATATCGCTAAATATACTCAACATGCATCTTTGGAATGTGGCAGGAGCATTACACAACCCAAATGGCATCCTTCGATAAGCAAAAGTGCCGAATGGACATGTAAAAGTGGTTTTTCTTGATCCTCAAATAATACCCATGAGTATCTTGAAAAATCATCCACTATAACAAAAGCATAAGTTTTTCCAGCTAGGCTAGCTACTTCATTTAGACCTAAAAGATCCATATGCAAAAGTTCTAAGGGCCTAGTGGTAGAAATCATTTTCTTGGGTTGAAATGAAGATTTTATTTGTTTTCCAAGTTGACAAGCATCACAGATTTTATCTTTGATAAATTTAGTTTTAGGTAATTCTTTAACTAATTCATTTTTAGAGAGTTTAGAGAAAAGATCCATACTAGCATGTCCTAGTCTCCTATGTCATAGCCAACTTGCTTCATCTACAGCAGAAAAGCATATCATGTTTTGAGATTTTAGTTCATCAAACTCTAAGGTATAAACATTCTCATTCCTATGTGCTACAAACAAAGTATTTAGATTATCTTTATCCTTAATCATGCAAATATTTGATTTAAATGAGACATTCAATCCCTTATCACAGAGTTGGCTAATACTGATGAGATTATGTTTGATACCATCAACAAGTAGTACATTCTCAATAAAAATAGATTTATTCTTACCAATGTTACCTATGTCGATGATCTTCCCTTTAGCATTGTCTCCAAATGTCACATGACCGCCATCCTTTGGAGTGATTGATGCAAATAGTTCCTTGTTCCCGGTCATATGTCTTGAGCATCCACTGTCCAAGAACCATGTTGTCTTGGAAGTTCTTGATTTGAAGCATACCTACACATCCAATTCAAGTAACTCCAAGATACTTTCCCCCCGATACCTAAACAGTTTTAGATGGTACCCAAAGTGATCTGGGTTGTGGTTTGGGAGGATTAGTTCCCTTGGGAACCCATATCATTCTTGGTCCTTTATGGTTAGTTTTTGAAATAGAAGATGTTCCTTTTGGAACCCAAATTTTTCTAATTATTTTACCATTATAAAATGAGGTAGATAGTGGAATTTGGTGACTACTTAATTTTGTAAAGAAGTTTTGATAATCTTTTTGTTTTGAAAAAGTATTATAACCAAGTCCAGCCTTATTAAAAACACATCTTTGCGGTCCTAAAAGTCTTTCTAGGTTCTTTTGATCATTTGTGAATGTGAGGACAATATTGGTTAAGTCCTTGACTTTAGCATTTAGCTCATCACATTCACAAGGTGAGTTATAAGGAACATTTTGAATATCATTAAGTTTCTTACTTAATTCCTCATTCTCAATAGCAAACACACTCTTTTGCTTTTTGCAAAGTCTCATATGATTGTGAGAAAGTGTGGATTTCCTTTTTAAAGGATGTATTTAATTTAGCTATTCTACCAAATTCAGTATAAAGTTCATCAAATGCTTCTCTTATTTCATCATATGAGAGAGAATCATTTGGGGAAGAAGTTACCTCATTCTCATTTTCCATGAGACATAAGTTTGCCACCTCTTCATCACTTGAATCTTCTGACTTTCTTCCCTCTGAGTCATCCCAAGTTGCCATCGTAGCCTTTTTCTTGTACTTTTGGCTCTTCTTGAGTTGAGGGCAGTCAGTCCTTATGTGGCCTGGCTTCTTGCATTCATAACAAGTGAGAGGTTCCTTCTTGCTAGATTCAGCTTTGTTCACTTCTTTTGAGAACTCCTTCTTGTATGGTCTCTTTTTGAAGTTCTTCTTATGCTTGAGGAACCTTTTGAACCTTCTTGCCATCAAGGCTATATCTTCATCATCACTTGAGTTCCCACTTGAGTTCGTCGCCAAATTCAAAAGGCAGAATTGGATTCTAAAAAATCTTGTAATGACTTCGTCGCCGAATTGTAACCCAACCGAAGATTGCGTCGCTGAAATCAAGAAGCAAAACTGAACTTGAAAACTTCTGTCATGACTTCGTCGCCGAATTCAATATACCCAGAGAATTCATCGACGAATTCAGAGTAAAAATTCTGAATTCAGTCTTGGATCAGACCAAAGGGATGTGATTGATTTCCTAGGTCAATAGGCTATACTTTTATCATGATTATATGATCCTTAGGGCCTTAGAATAATTTCCAAAAGGTGTCCTAGGCTCCTATGGTCAATTTATAATACTTGAGCTTTTCAACTTTACCATTCTTTTGAGGACTTTTTACATAAGTCCTATGAACTCTCAAAAAATAAGAAGTGAATACATTTAAGATTGTTGAGAGTTGAACTTGGCTTGACTTGGGTCTTGTGATTTAGCCTTATGTCTTCAATGGATCCGACTTGGACTATAGTCTTATCTTGAATCTTCATCTTGTATATAATGAGTTGAACTTCCTATTGGGTAATTTCCATCCTCTTTCATGATTGGAGTGCTATCAATTTGTGTATTCTGAAATGTTCAAACACTTAAACAGGATTCTTAGTACCAAATATTTTCATTTCATTGTCATGCTATTATCAAAATTATTAGGGGTACCCATGGTTGTAACCCTGAGGCTAACAGAATGATGGGTCAATAAGGATGTGCATCGACTATAGGCAGTTGAACAAAGTCACAATCAAGAATCGTTATCCATTGCCTCAGATAGACGATTTGTTTGACCAGTTGAGGGGATCAAAGTTCTTCTCGAAGATTGATCTTCGATTTGGGTATCATCAATTAAAGATCAAGTCTGAAGACGTTCCCAAGACTGCTTTCAGGACTCAGTATAGGCACTACAAGTTCCTGGTCATGCCTTTTGGTCTGACGAATGCGCTGGTTGTTTTCATGGATTTGATGAACCGGGTTTTTAGACCGTCTCTTGACCGATGCATCATTGTCTTTTTCGATGATATCCTTGTGTATTCCAGGACACCAGATGATCACGCGAGAGTCTTTCACCTCATAATTTAGACTTTTCAAGAGCATAGCCTGTATGCTATGTTGAGTAAGTGCGAGTTTTGGTTAGAGAAGGTAGGATTCCTTGGCCACGTGGTATCCATTGAAGGCATCTCAATTGAATCTGTGAAGATCGAAGCAGCAATGAACTGGGAGAGACCGAAGAGTGTTATCGAGATTTGCAGTTTCCTCGGTCTGGCAGGGTACTACAGATGCTTCGTAGAAGGGTTTTGCAGTATAGCAGCACTGCTTACGTATCTTACGCGGAAGAACACTAAGTTTACTTGTAGTGATAAGTGGGAGATGAGCTTCATGAGCTAAAGAAGCATCTTACTACGGTCCCCGTTCTCACAATTCCATCTGGGAATGGAGGATTTGTAATTTATAGTGATTCCTCGCATATCGTGTTAGGATGTGTTCTGATGCAGAATGAGAAAGTCATCACCTATGCTTCTCGGCAGTTGAAAGAGCATGAGAAGAACTATCCTATGCACAACTTTTTTTTTCAGCGGGTTGTCTTTGCGCTAAATATTTGGCGGCACTACCTTTATGGGGAGCAGTTCGATATGTTCACAGATTACAAGAGTTTGAAGTATCTGTTTTCCCAAAATGAGCTGAATCTGAGGCAGCATCGATGAGTGGAGTTCATGAAGGACTATGAGTGTTATATCCAGTACCACCTGGGTAAGGCGAACGAAGTGGCAGATGCTCTGAGCAGGAACCATTAGTAGTGGCTGGTATGAGTATGACAAAGTCTTACGAATAAGAATATCAAATTGAGAGTGTCCTTGAAATTTTAATGTAATTGTTTTTTATATAATAAAGGTGAATGGTAATTACATCCACATAAAGTTTGGTATACTCCTTATACTTTTATTTATAGAATGATATATCACGCCTTTAATTGGTAAAAAAAATGGACTCCAAACACAAAAGAATAGAATAATAATGCAATCTTGCATATTACTAAGAACATTCCAATCTTTTAGCCTATAGTTTTCTTTGTACAATGAACTCCCACCCCCCATTTTAATTGCTTGAGCTTTGAGAATAAAAAATAAAAAATTTATTGAACTCAGTTCTTTCAATACATCCACAAGGCAAAAGTCCTTCCAATACACTACCTAAATTGCAAAGAAAATTCTATAAAACCCCTTTCCGTACCTACCAGTTTGCTTTGTACTCCCAATCGAAAAGTACTTTGAATACACCCAAAAGAAAAAAAATCAAAGGAAGACTTGCAATGCATGATAGCAATTTGAAATTAGTTTACAATCATTTTAACTCTACATCATTCACTGAGCCATATAAGGAGTGGGTTTCAATCAAACAAGTGACATTGCGCACACACACATATATACAACCAGGCCTAAGACCATTCTATATTACCTATCTTCTTCTGAATGGTTCTCTTTGCAAACCATGAAAATAAAGATCGCCGAAACTGATATAAAATGGACGATACATATAGGTTTCGGTAGTCTCTATAAGATATATATATATATATGAGAAATGCTAGCCCTACTCTCAGTCAACCCATACTCTCACCTCTACCAACCATCTGTCCACTTTTTTGGTGAGAGAGTGCTTTAATCATTGCAAAATGGACAGGTGGTTGGTGAATAGTGAGAGTAGAATTTGACTGAGAATAGGGCTAGCACTCCTCATTTATATTGAACAAAATGTATCGTTTATTTGTTATTTATGTTTTAATTCATTGTGTAATTGTAATTGTATTTGCTACTTTGTATTTGAGTCACTTGTCATGACTTTATATTTGGGTCTTATAACTCATTTATTTATTTATTTTAAAATTATATGTATCGTTCAAAACCAATAAGTAAAGTTTCGATTGAGACCGATATATCCCTTGAAACCGTATTTTTAATCCTTATTGCAAATTCCTTGATATCAGAAGTAGATGGAGATGGGGAGGGCCAATCATCTCTCTCTCTCTCTCTCTCTAAACTCTATTCTTGATCATTGAGTAGCCAACTGATCGGTGCTAATTGTTACACATTTATGTACCTTAAACTGCATTTGTTAATCCCTTTGAGCCCATTTATCCACTATGATACTTTACTTGAGTGTGTTTATAGTTTGCAGGTTCATGAGAGGAAAAAAAGACTAAAATGATAATTTACAATCTTTAAAGTTTCTTATGAATCACTACCGAGCTAAGATCCAAGCTAAAGAGAAGTTAGAAATGCAAATCAATCCTTGTTCGGTGTATGGGGCATAACTCATTAACTGTAACTCCGATTTAGGCCCATAATTTATCAAATCGATCGGATCGAAAAGATCTAAAACTTCCGTCAAGGAATTTGATCAAATTCTGAACCACCGATCGATCGGTGCCCTTTTGGCCAATCGATCGGAGGTCGTCGTTTTGGTTGTGTTGGAAAGTACGAAAATTGGATTTTTGAGCTTGTTTTGAATGTTTCTAAAGCTATAATTTATTGAGACTCTCTCTATAAAAAGAAAAGTCCCCTACCATGCAAAAGGTTCTGAATTTTGGAGATTTGAAAGAGAGAAGGCTCTGGAGATCTGTGAAAGTTAGAGGATGGATCATTCACGTTCTTCGTGTTCTTCATCGAAAGCGGTGTTCCTTACTCTCACTATGAACTAACTTCTTTTTCTAGGGGTTAGATGAAACCCTAGCCAAATAATTGTGTCCCTTGTATTTTATTTAGATTTCCTTCTTGTATAAACAATGATTGCATAATGAGAGGGTTGTTCTTTAACCAATTATTCGAGTTTATACTCAGTTTCAATATGATCGTATCCTTGTCTTAGGTTTTATTGTGTTAAGATTGAATTTATTCATATCTTCTTTCTATGATTGTTGGTATGAATTTTATGCAATGGTTTTTATTGTCGAGAAATTAAATTATAAGATATTCTATGTCTAGGAAAGACGAGTGATGTCATAACCCTAGTTTAGTGTGTATCACTCGTGCTAACCAAAGATAGGATATGCCTAGAGTTTAGTCCCTCGAATCATTCTTGTTTTGATAAGTTGACACTTGTAGTCGATCTCATCCCTATTGTTTATGCTTGAAAAACCTGAATAAATACATGTGGATTTAATTATGAGGCTAGTGGTGGATTCGAATTCCCTAGATCTTCTCTCACTGATATATAACCAAAAACTGTTAGTTTAATTAGTTAAAATAGAATCTGTTAGTTTAATTTCTACTCTTAGGTTAAAATCAATCAATCTTGTTACCCATTGACTTAGAAATAATCTTTAAAAAAAGGCAACGAAACCAGCTCAGTCCTCTATGGTTCGACACCCCATACTAGTCACTATTCTATGGAATTGTAGCTACTCGAGGTTTATTTAATTGACGATCACCAACCCTCTTTTAAAAAAAACCTAACCTTCACCCCCCCCCCCCCCCAAAAAAAGGAACAATTCTCAAAATATGTTGACCATGTGACATTAAAAACATGTAACATAACAACAAGACTTATTTTTACCCCCCCCCCCCCCCAACACACACACACACAAAAAAGTTCTAAAACCATTCTAGCTTTCCTCTCTTCCTTCAAATGGCTCTTTGCAGATTTCTTAACAACAAAAGTCATGGCAAAGCAAGTAGTAACAATGAGCATGGTTTAAAATGTCGACGATATATCATTGATATCAGTGGTATCTGATATATCTATATGATATATATATATATATATATATATATATATTTAGATAATATTGCAGGATATTGGTTATATATCACACATATCGATGGAAATATCGCATATATAGTGCGATATATGCGATATTTTAAGGAGACACTAATTTTTTGATATTATGGGTGTCAAAAGGGTTGTAGATATGGGAATGAGGTAGTAAGCTCTGTAGAACCCCAGAATTTTTCATGGCTAAGGAATAGTATTTTGATGGCCAAACGACTTTCCATGTATTTGGATTTGGCATTTGGCATGAAAAAGGATGTTAATGACCATGTGCAGCGTGAAAAGGGGGGTTTCGTGCCCTAAAAATGATAGATATGAGGTTGGAAACACCCCTAGGGGTCTGCAGGGGGAAGAAACCAAAATCTGGGAAATGCGATCGATCACAGGTAAGGTGCGATCGATCGCATGCAAGCGAAATTGAACAAAAACATTCTGGACCAAGTGCGATAGATGGGCCCCCATATGCAATAGATCGCAGGGATCTGCGATCGTCGCAAGGGTGTGCGATCGATTGCATGCAGGGAGAAATCAGACAAAAGCTTTCAGGTTCATGTACGACAAATCGCCCTAGGGTGCGATCGATCGCACTAATCCAAGATCGATCGCAGTTAGTGTGCAATCGATCGCACGTGATAGCTGAATCCAAATTTGAGGGTTTTAAACCCTTGGCTTATGAGAGGGTTCTCATTTCAAGGTTTCTTAGGCCAAAAGGAGAGAAAGAGGAGATCAAGGAAGATGTTAAGTTGGAGGAAAAACAAATAGGGGTTTTTGGATTAGAGATCAAGGAAGCTCAAAGCTTGAAGATTCTCAAGCAAAGGCCATCATCCATCAAGCTTGGGATCATCCTCTATCAAGTTGGGGGTTTTTCAAACAAGTATTTTCTCCAAGATCAAGTATTGATCACCAAGGTTAGTACACCCTTCTATCTACCCTAGTAATAACCTAGTTTTTCCTTTAAAAATTATTGTGGATTGATCTTATACATGTCCACATTTTTATTGAATTGCATTGTTCTCCTTGAAATGAACAAGATAAATTAAATATGGAAGAATGTGCGGATGCATGGATGGATGGTGGGTTGAGGCGATTGGATGCCATGTGTGGTGATGTGTGTTGTGTGATGGAATGGTGGAAGGGCAATGTACACATAAGGAACACCCTCAATGTGTTGGATGCAATGTATGAAGTGACAACATGAATAAAATGACTATATAAGTGTTGCATGCCAAGTGTTTGACAAAATGCATGAACGAGGATTTAACTGAATAAATGACTATACGAATGTTGAACAACACACGTTTGATAAAATGGATGAATGAGAATGCTATGAATAAAATGAAGGTTTTGAAAATCATGATTTATGTAGCTTTCCCTAAAAAGTGATTTTAAATTAAATGCTCTATACAAATGTTAAATGCTCACATCATTATAATAAGAATCGAATTGCTACATGTTATCTTTTGAATTGTTTAGGTTCTTATGAATTGTCAGAATTGCTATACCCAAGCACGCTTGCATGCATGAACCTAGTTTTGAACAAGTATATGAAAAACAACTAAAAACAAGACAAGAGTGAATTCCACCAGACAAGAATAAAGTTTAAATAGGATAAGAAAATGCTCATAAGAGGAATCTCACAGGCTCACAAGAATATGGAAGGATGTTAATGTACTTAGACCAAGTACAGGCATTAACATATGTTCCCAAGAAAGCATGAGAGGATGTCAGTATACCAAGACCAGGTAAGGGTACTGGCATCTGTCTCCAGGTTAAATGAAAAGCATGAAAGGATACTAGTGTACTCAGACCAGGTACGGGTACTAGTATCTGTTTCCAAAGTATAAAGATATTATGAAAGTATGCTAGTGTACTTAGACCAAGTACGGGCACTAGCATATGTTTCCAAGATGAATATGGAAGGGTGTTAATGTACTTAGACCAGGAATGGGCATTAACATCTGTTCCCAAGAAAGCATGAGAGGATGTCAGTATACCCAGACCAGGTATGGGTACTAGCATCTGTCTCCAGGTTAAATGAAAAGCATGAAAGAATACTAGTGTACTTAGACCAGGTATGGGCACTAGTATCTATTTCCAAAGTATAAAGAAATTATAAAAGTTTGCTAGTGTACTTTGACTAGGTACGGGCACTAGTATATGTTTCAAATATGAATATGGAAGGGTTTTAATGTACTTAGACCAGGTATGGCATTAACATCTATTCCCAAGGAAGTATGAGAGGATACTAGTATACCAAGACCAGGTATGGGTACTAGTATCCGGCTCCAAGCAAGAATAAAGAAGATAACGAAAGGAAGTTTAGTGTACCAAGACCAGGTACGGGCACTATCATCTGTTTCCATGCACACAAGATTATGAGAAATTCACAAGCAAGTAAACAAGAAAACACACATGATTTTCACTCGACAAGAACAAGATAAGAACCTAGTATGTCCGTCCATTTCATAGTTCGGGTACTAGCCAAATAAGATAAGTGAAATGAAGGATCTCATAAGATGTGTAAGGTAACTGCAAGGGGCATAAGATGTATAATGAACTCCCGAGGTAATTGAAACACGTTTGGTTAAAGCATGGACATAAAGCATGATTTAATATATGATGTTCAAGATTTAACATTGTTAATTGTCTTTGTCGCGCCCCAAAATACTCCCTAGGAGTTAAGGGATACTTTAGGTGTAACTATACATAACCTGGCAAACCATCCTACAAAAAACAAGGTATAACATGCTCTATTGGAAATATAATACAGAGTGCGGAAGCTAAAATATGGCGGAAATACCACCAACTTTTTCTTTTCTTCTATAAACTTAACAAGTATTCCAAGTTTATACAAAATATGACATGTAAAGGTGGACATGCCCACCTATCAAAATACAAAAGACAAAATACAACTCTATCTCGCTCAATAGTCACCCCTGTGGGGCCAATGGTCTAAGTCTCTCGCCTCAGTCTGAAGCTCAACTACCGAATCTTCATAAGGTTCTTCCTCACCGTAGTTCTCCTCAACCCAAGGACCCGGGGTACAAATGTTGAAAGGGACTCGTGTACCTGCCGACATAAAAGTACGGCTGAGCATGGAATACTCAGCGAGTACAAGCTCCTAGCTAACAATAATAATAACAAGCAAAGCATCATATGCAAGTACTGAAAAGATACAGTTCATATTCATTTAAAACAACATCATACATAACCATTTATTAAATCATAACTCTAATGAGAACCAAACCATATCTATTAAACATACGAGTCATTTCCATATTTCTTATGAGCCAGAGATTAGTTCCCGCACAACCCTGGGCTACCAACCTCCTTGACAGTACGATACTTCTAAGTCTTTTCTTATGAGCCAGGGGTTAGCACCTGCACAATTTTGGGCTACCAACCCCCTTGACAATTCCAATACTTTTCTTATGAGCCAGAGGCTAGCACCCTTAACCGGGGCTACCAACCTCCTTGATAGTTTCATATCCTTTTCTTATGAGCCAGAGGCTAGCACCCGCATACCCTTGGGCAACCAATGTCCTTGATAGTTTCATCTTTCTTATGAGCCAGAGGTTAGCACCCGCATATCCCTAGGCTACCAACCTCCTTGACACTTCTCCATATGTATGCGTACTCGTGTATAGCATTTGAATTGAGGAGTAGCATGTAACATTTCATTTCTTTTCACAATCATATGAGAATGCAAACAAGCATATATAATTATGGGTCACAATTTGCCACTTTAGGGAAAACTACATGAAACATACTTTTTGAACATTTATTCAATTCCAAGTATTCTCATTCATGCATTTTTACAAAGCAAGTGGTGTTCTACATTTTCTTTAGTTCTTTAAACTCATAATTTCTTTCTCAAGCATTACATATGTATTTCTTATATGTACAATACCCTTCCACCATTTCCATCATTCAACACATCACAACATGGCATCCCATCACCTCATTCCCTTCCTCCATCCATACATTCCATCATTTATTCATTTTATCTTGTTTATGTTTTAGGGATTTAGCATATTTCCACACAAGGGGCAAATGGGAAGACACAACACACTATAATCACAAGAAACTCTAGGTTATTACCATAGTAGCTAGGAAAGGTGTACTAACCTTGAAAGAAGAGGAGAAAAACCTTTAAAATGCTGAGGGAGACATTGCCCTAGCTTAGAGAATGACCTCCACACGTGCTTGAGGTTGGGTTTGATGAATCCAAGCCTTTTGGGATGATCTTGGGTGTTTAAACCCTTGATTCTCCTTCTCAAATGGAAAGGGCCTCTTGAAACCCTAGGTTCTTCTCCCTCTTCCTCAAATACCTCTAAGTGTAGTGAGTGGGGACCCAAAAACTCGAGCAAGGCTTATAAAGCCAAAGGGTACTGGCCAAAGGACCAAACAACTCTTAATGAAAATTCTGCAAAAACGCGAAGACCGAGCGATCGGTGGTTATGACCAATCGATCGGTTGCCTACCGAGCAATGGGTGTTCTTGACCGAGCGACCGGTCAAAAACATGCTCTCTGGAAAATTTTCTCATACAAAAAAGTTAACCAGTCGATAGCCTCCGATCGATCGGTTTTGGACCGATCGATCGCTACTAATGACCGAGCGATCGGTGCTCTGCAGGTCCCGACTGTTTTGACCATATCTTTTGACTCGCTCGTCGGATTTCGACAATTCAACTTGCGTTGGATTCTTCTTTCGAAAACGAACATTTTTGACATTTTAGAATTTCCAATTTCTCCTTTATTTATTAATTAGACTACGAGAAAGGCCAATTAGCTACGAAAATACCATTCATTAAATATAGAAAGTCCGAGGTGTTACAGTCTTAGCTTCTGTACTCTGATTCTGTATATGTGATGATGAATTGTACTACGCATGTTATGTTATGTTATTATTTATTGTTAGCTAGGAGCTTGTACTCGCTAAGTATTCCATGCTCAGCCGTACATTTTATGTCGGCAGGTACACTACACGGTATATGTACTCCAAGTCCTTGGATCAAGGTAGCTAATAGAGAGCAAGAGATCGCACGGGTTGTCACCCAGATATTAGGGGTTAGCTATGTGGCTCTAGGGTTGGGTGAGTGAGAGAGACATGTATTTTGGACTTACTTATGGGGGGATTTTCATGTGGGCTTGAGTTGGGAACTCAAGTATTTGTACCCCTTTGTGATTATTGTATTTTCATTTAGTCGTTCGCTTATGTTAACGTTTGGAAGTACATTTATTTTAAAGAAATTTTCTGGGTCACTATTTAGCATGCCTTGTATACTCTTGCAAGATGATTGTCGTGGTAGGTAACGAGCCCAAATATTGCCTAACTCCTAGGTGTGTTTTGGGGCGTTACAGAAGTGGTATCAAAGCCTAGGCATTAGGTTCTGTAGGGTCGTTAGAGTTCGGTACCACGAGTAAACCAAGGCATTAGGTTTTTGAAAAATTTGTATTCCAAGTGAAGACTGATCACTTAGTCTTTGTCTAGAACCGGTTGGGGCCCAACCGAGGTTAGTGTCCATTTCGTTAGAAGGATCCGAATATTTTATATACTTATACTTTTATTTGTTGTATTGTTATGTGGCATTATATGTTATGTGTTGTGCGCATATTGTATGTTGTATGCTAAGTGAAAACCTATGATGTATGACCGGGTTTCCCAGTTAGACGCTTGAGTAGGGATTGGTGTGTCCTTGCCATGCCTCGCGTTATCAGGTTTCAGTAGGAAATTGTCTCGCAAGTGAGACTATGGGTTTGATTCTGTCTTACCAGTCTAGTAGATTTAGTCTTTACGGAACTACGGACTTAGGTTAAAAATATATGTGATGCTATGTGTATTCTATGACATTTCATCGGTTTAATTTTGTATCTCCTATCACAAACGAGCACAAGTGATAAGCTGATATGAGTTCGTGCATACCCATGACTAGTAGGGACCCTGGAAAGAAATGATAAGAATAAATAAATAAATATATATAATTTCGGACAAGCTCATGGATGTTTGATGCACATTTCTAGATACAGATGCACATTCTTGCAACATGTTCTAGACTCAGTGCTCAGTCTAAAAAGTTCTAGATACAGATGCGCGTTCATTCTGCAGCACGTTCTAGACCCAACGCTCAGTCCAAAATGATAAATACATCATAACTCCAAGGATAATCATGCATATCATGCATCTCATGAGCATCATTCATAGCATGCACTTCATACATGGCATAAGCATCATGCACTTTCATGCATATCATAAGCATTATACGGAGCATGGGCATCATAAATAGCATTCATTTCACACATCTTGCAAGCATCATGTTGACCTTAGAAGCATCACACATGTCACTAAGATTCAAAATAAGTTGCTTAAATAACTCAAATGGATAAACTACTCGTTAATTTAATACCTTAAAACGAGTGTGAGAACTTAGCTTCTTTAGGAAAACCAGTTGTATGATTATACTATTGTGTGTATAATTGGATATATACGATACGCTTAGATGCCATATATGCTCATTGAATCATTAGGAGTTGATTCAAGTTATACTTAGGATTTATTAGTGCTCTTAAGTGTAGACTAACAAGTTATTGTTAGTCAAAACTGATTGAAATTTCAACCGAACTCGGTGTCGTACGCTAGGAAACATTGATTGTATGCCGATATGACTTATTGTGGTTTCTATGTATTTATAAACACTAGGCGATTGTGAAATCGGGGTCGAGTTGAGTTGGTCTCCAATTTAGACTCATGCCTTGCTATTGTTCTCAGGATTCAATCATGAGACGTGGCAATTGGGGTCGCGGTGACCATACTAGGAGAAATATAGGGAAGGCCTCTATGGGGGATGAGCAGTTTGACCTCACTCAGGTCTTAGGCTCCATAGTAGAGACATTGGCTATGATGGCAGCCAGACCCACTGCCGCTCCTACACGTCCTCCTATACCCCATGCTACGGACTTGAGGCATTTAGAAAATTGCATCCTCCCACCTTCTATGGGACTACTGATCCAATGGTCGCCAAGGCCTGGATCATGCAGCTAGAAAAGATGTTCAAGGTGCTTCACTGCATGGATGAACATAGGGTGAATTGGGCTTCCTTCATGCTAGAAGGTGAAGCCGAACATTGGTGGAGAGCTGCGCAAAGGCAGAGGGATGCTAGTAAGGCAGGGGAACCGTGGACTTGGGAAGAATTCGTGGATGCATTCCATCTGCAGTACTTCCTCGCATTCGTCAAGGAACAGAAGGAGATCGAGTTCTTGTCTCTGGAACAGGAGTTGATGAGCGTGGCCGAGTATGAGGCTAAGTTTGTCGCACTATCTAGATATGCCCCACATCTAATCTCATTGGAACACTTGCACGTCAAGAAGTTTGAGAGAGGACTACGGGCCTTCATTCGAGACAAAGTCACTTTATTCCAGGCAAAAACCTGGGGAGAGGTGGTGGACAAGGCAAGGGTCGCCAAGAAGAATTCCAAGGAGTTCTTCAACAGGAGAGCCAGTGGCATGAGCGAGAGTGGCAAGGTTGGTTGCCAGTCCTGTGGTTCCGAACCACCAAGGAAGAGAGTCAGAACGGCTCCATACCGGTCCTCTGAATATATGCAGGTGTAGAGTCATTCCATTGCACCTCAGGCTCCTCGTCCTACTCCTACGCTAGTCACTAGTCAGGTGCAACCGTTATCTTCAGCATCTACGTCCAAGTTCTGCAGTTACTGTAGGAGGAAGCATTTGATTGGGGAATGCCGAGCTCTTACAGGAGCATGTTACCATTGCGGTGACATGGGACACCGGATTAGAGATTGTCCAAGCCATCGACTGCATGCTCAAGCCCAAGGAACTAGATTCCCAAGTCGACTGCCATCGCAACAGGAACCTTTTCAGGCTTCGAGGCCCCAGCAGCCCAGACAGTTGCCACGCTAGGCTAACAAGGGCCAAGTCCTTACTATGTCAGGGCAAGGTGCATAGGCACCTAATGATGTTACATAAATGACTAGAGATAGAAATTTTGTTTTGTAAAGAACAATGCAATATGGGGTGTTAGTATTGTCTATGTGTATAAACATACTTTATTTAGTATGAAGGTTCTCTTATTTTTGTGGGTGTTTAGTAATATGAAAAAATTAAGTGCTTGCCAACAATGAGTGCATGGCATGGTGTTGATCGATAAAGGAGTATGTTCTCTTGGTGTAAATAGGTGATTGAGTTCGGTGTCATCTAAGGTTCAAGGTTGAGTATGGGAAAGGTGTCCCTGCTTGATTTTGTACCGCCCAAATTTCGAAGACGAAATTTCTATAAGAGGGGGAGGATGTAGAACCCCTGAACTTTTCATGGCCAAGGAATAGTATTTTCATGGCCAAACGGCTTTCCATGTATTTGGATTTGGCATTTGGCGAGATAATGGATGTTAATGATCCATGTGTAGCGTGAAAAAGGGGGTTTCATGCCCTAAGAATGATGGAAATGAGGTTGGAAACACCCCTAGAGGTCTGCAGGGGGAAGAAACCAAAATCTGGGAAGTGTGATCAATCGCAAGTAAGGTGCAATCGATCGCATGCAGGCGAATTAGAACAAAAAGTTCTAGACCAAGTGCGATAGATGGGCCCCCATGTGCGATAGATCATAGGGATCTGCGATCGATCGCAAGCAGGGAGAAATTAGACAAAAGCTTTCGGGATCATGTGCGACATATCACCCTAGGGTGCAATCGATCGCACTAATCCGCGATCGATCGCAGTTAGTGTACGATCGATCGCACAAGGGTTTTAAACCCTTGGCTTATGAGAGGGTTCTCATTTTGGGGTTTCTTAGGCCAAAAGGAGAGAAAGAGGAGAAAGAGGAGAAGAGGAGATTGGAGGAAAAACCAAGAAGGGTTTTTGGGTTAGAGATCAAGGAAGCTCAAAGCTTGAAGATTCTCAAGCAAAGGCCATCATCCATCGAGCTTGGGATCATCCTCTATCAAGTTGGGGGTTTTTCAAACAAGGGTTTTCTCCAAGATCAAGTATTGATCACCAAGGTTAGTACACCCTTCTATCTACCTTAGTAATAACCTAGTTTTTCCCTTAAAAATTATTGTGGATTGATCTTATACATGTCCCCTTTTTTATTGAATTGCATTGTTCTTCTTAAAATGAACAAGATAAATTAAATATGGAAGAATGTGTGGATGCATGGATGGATGGTGGGTTGAGGCGATTGGATGCCATGTGTGGTGATGTGTGTTGTGTGATGGAATGGTGGAAGGGCAATGTACACATAAGGAACACCCTCAATGTGTTGGATGCAATGTATGAAGTAACAACATGAATAAAATGACTATATAAGTGTAGTATACCAAGTGTTTGACAAAATGCACGAACGAGGATTTAACTGAATAAATGACTATACGAATGTTGAACAACACACGTTTGATAAAATGGATGAACGAGAATGCTATGAATAAAATGAAGGTTTTTAAAAGCATGATTTATGTAGCTTTCCCTAAAAAGTGATTTTAAATTAAATGCTCTATACAATTGTTAAATGCTCACATGATTATAATAAGAATTGAATTGTTACATGTTATCTTTTGAATTGTTTAGGTTATTATGAATTGTCACAATTGCTACACCCAAGCACGCTTGAATGCACGAACCTAGTTTTGAACAAGTATATGAAACACAACTAAGAACAAGACAAGAGTGAATTCCAGCAGACAAGAATAAGGTTTAAATAAGATAAGAAAGTGCTCATAAGAGGAATCTCACAAGCTCACAAGAATATGGAAGGATGTTAATGTAGTTAGACCAAGTACAGGCATTAACATATGTTCCCAAGAAAGCATGAGAGGATGTCAGTATACCAAGACCAAGTACGGGTACTAGCATCTGTCTCTAGGTTAAATGAAAAGCATGAAAGGATACTAGTGTACATAGACCAAGTATGGGCACTAGTATCTGTTTCCAAAGTATAAAGAAATTATGAAAGTATGCTAGTGTATTTAGATCAGGTATGGACACTAGTATATGTTTCCAAGATGAATATGGAAGGGTGTTAATGTACTTAGACTAGGTACGGGGATTAACATCTGTTCCCAAGAAAGCATGAGAGGATGTCAGTATACTAGGACCAGGTACGGGTACTGACATCTGTCTCCACGTTAAATGAAAAGCATGAAAGTATACTAATGTACTTAGACCGGGTACAGGCACTAGTATCTATTTCTAAAGTATAAAGAAATTATAAAAGTATGCTAGTGTACATTGACCAAGTATGGGCACTAGTATAGGTTTCCAAGATGAATATGGAAGGGTGTTAATATACGTAGACCAGGTACGACCATTAACATTTGTTCCCAAGGAAGTATGAGAGGATACTAGTATACCAAGACCAGGTACGAGTACTAGTATCCGTCTCCAAGCAAGAATAAAGAAGATAACGAAATGATGTTTAGTGTACCAAGACCAGGTACGGACACTATCATCTGTTTCCATGCACGCAAGATTATGAGAAATTCACAAGCAAGTTAACAAGAAAACACACATGATTTTCACACGACAAGAACAAGATAAGAACTTAGTATGTCGGTCCATTTCATAGTTCGGGTACTAGCAAAATAAGATAAGTGAAATAAAAGATCTCATAAGGTGTAAGGTAACTGCAAGGGCATAAGACATATAATGAACTCATGAGGTAATTGAAACACGTTTGGTTAAAGCATGGACATAAAGCATGATTTAATATATGATGTTCAAGATTTGACATTGTTAATTGTCTTAGCTTTCGTACTCTGATTCCGTATACGTGATGATGACTTGTATTACGCATGTTATATTATTGTTATTACTATTGCTAGCTAGGAGCTTGTACTCGCTGAGTATTCCATGCTCAGCCGTACATTTTATGTCGGCAGGTACACTACACGGTATAAGTACTCCAAGTCCTTGGATCGAGGCAGCTCATAGAGAGCAGGAGATCGCGCAGATTGTCACCCAGATATTAGGGGTTAGATATGTGGCGCTAGGGTTGGGCAAGTGAGAGAAACATGTATTTTGGGACTTACTTTTGGGTGGATTTTCATGTGGGCTTGAGTTGGTAACTCAAGTATTTGTACCCCTTTGTGATTATTGTATTTTCATTTAGTCATTCGTTTATGTTAACGTTTGGAAGTACATTTATTTTAAAGAAATTTTCCAGGTCATTATTTGGCATGCCTTGTATACTCTATAGGATGATTGTCGTTGTAGGTAACAAGCCTAAATATCGCCTAACTCCTAGGGGGTGTTTTGGGGCGTTTCAAGCTCATTGTAGTTTCATGGGAACTAGGAAAGCAGAGGGATATAGACCAAAGAAGAGAGATTTGAAGGAATTTCAATGATTTAGGGGGATAATTTTTTTTAATTCAGAGTGAAATTACCCCACATTTGATAATTTTTTAATAAAAGATACGAAATTTCTTCAAATTAGAATGAATTTTGGCTAATTAATGTCATTAATTAAATTAGTAGAAATACATCGATGCATTTATACTATAATTTTAAATTAAAAATTCAAATTTCTTATTTTTTTGAAGGGAAAATAGGGAAAAACTATACTTTTCAAAACTTTAAGTTTTTAACTTAGTACTAAGTCAATTAAAGTAATTTTTTGTGTTAAGTGTTTTGGCCTAATTTATAGATTAGCTTTTTTTTTTTTTTGAACAATAAATATTTTAGTTTTTTCTAAAGAAAAAGAGATAAAAAATTAAATTTCAAAATTGTTCTTTTGTTTTTTTTTTATAACTTAATTGAGAAAATTGATAAATGAATGAAGCATTTTATGTAAGTCATTTATAAATATTAATCAATCATACATTGTCATCAATGCACATCTTTGCCCTCTTCCTATTGCATCTTTAATGTATATAGTTGTTGTTTTTAAAAAATGATTCTCAAATGTGTATTAATATCTATTTTAATATCTACTGAAGTTTTAATGCAAAATTCAATATTTCCTTTATTTTTTCTTCGACGTCCTACGATACGATATATTCTGCAATATATATCTAACATATCTTTTTCCCATTAGTGTAACATGTCTTGCGATATCGACATTTAGAACCTTAATGATAAGGATTCTCTTTCTCTCTCTCTCAGACCCCATTTTGAAGGGGGTTTTCCCTGATTGCCCCCTATAGTTTGCCTTTATTCTCAAAATACCCACCTTTTAAGAACCCTTCTCATTATGCCCTTATGACTATTTTCCCATAATTCCTCATTTATGAAAAGTCTGAAACACCCCTCTACTACCACCAACATTTTAAAGAATGGTTTTTAAAAGAAGAAGAAGATGAATTTACGTATATATGTATGAGATTGGAGAAGTGTAACGTCCCCAAATCCCCATCTTGGTCATAATGGGACTTTGGGTTTGCTACATTACTTATCTCTGCCTTAACTTTAATTGCAATAAGGCAAAACTAAAAGATAATTCTCTCAAAATAGAAACTATAAAATTTCTTTCCATAAACATCTCAACCGATAATAATCCAAATCCACAAACATAAACTAAAACAACATCTACAAAAAGGTCTCAAGTCTATTACAAGTTCTCACTCAACAAAACTGGAATTGAAAAATAAACTAATAATACGGGAACTGGTCAGGATCCTGAGCTCCATCAACTGGAAAATCACCTTCTTCCACTTCCTCAATATACTCCTCTTTCACCCAAGGAGTAACTGCCTGATCTTGCGCTGACCTAAACGACAATAACAGGTTAACTGAGCATTGAATACTCAGCGGATATCCAGTCTAACTAACATCAATAATAGCACATGCATATATCTAATATCTAAATCATGCAACAATTGTAAAGTCAATAGCAGTTTAATATAACATAAACATAATCAGAGTGCGGAAACATGTGAATATATCATGACTTAGCTTGACTCGTGTACTTGTGTGACTCTTGGACTTGTACATTAAATGTCATGCATGCTTGTTTTCTCATAAAAATAGTCATTGAAGTCTTTGTATTTAAATCCATGGAGGTGCATTGACAGAAGCGTAAGCCCCTAAACCTCTTAGATACCAAATGTCCATGATAATTATCCAAGACTTGAAATCTTATCCATGGAGAGCATCAACGAATACCGAAACTATTTGAAATTCAGACCCTTGTAAAATCATGCAGTGTCCTTGTACTTGTATTTCAATATTCAGAGTCCTTGTACTTGTATTTCAGTGTTCAGAGTCCTTGTACTTGTATTTCAATGTCCAGTGTTCAGTATCCATGCAATGTCCATGTCATGCTTATGTGCACGTGACTTGTAATCTACCACACATGTGAACTTGTGCTTGAGTGTCGTGATTAGTATCCGAGCTCGGTCATCACTTAGACTGCGATCTTCCGTCAAGAAACTCCGCTAGGTTACATCTCCCTAGTTAGAGAATTCCCGACATGGAGGACTTCTTCTAAGCGTTGGCCTACCCGAATATCAACCACCATGCAACATGAATAAGCATAATTTATCATAACATACTTCATATCTTGTCATACTTATGCGAACATTTCTAACATCATTATTAGGTATAATTCATCATAGCATATCTTATTGTACTCATAATGTAACGCCCCGAAATACCCCCTAGGAGTTTAGGGATATTTTAGGTGTCACACTGCGTACCTATCAAACCATCCTGTAATGCACAAGATAAAATACAATACTAACAACGATAATTAGAGCGCGGAAGCTATCATATATGCGGAAGCGTAAACAAATTTTCATTTCTTCTGATGATCCAAAATAGTATTCCAAGTTAACATAAATACAAGACATGTCTAAGTCTAAAGTGGACAAGCCCACCTATCAAAATATCAAAATACACAAGACCCTCTCATACTCTCCCCTCAACAGTAATCGAGGTATGGCCACGCATCGAGGTCTCGGTCCGCCTGAGACTGTAATGGAATAGCCGGCTCTCTCTCCTCTATATACTCTTCTTCGACCCAAGGCTCCGGGTCGAGGGCTCCCTCAGTACCTGCCAACATGAAAGTACGGCTGAGCATGGAATACTCAGCGAGTACAAGCTACTAGCAGACCATAACAATAATAAACACACAATAGTAATATCATACAAGCAGTAATAGAAACATCACAAAGAAACAGTATAGGGCATGACACAATACAAGCATCCTGACGTGCGTACATGAATGCGAAAACGCCGATAAAATGCATGCTTGAAAACCCCTGTCATGTCCCGGTATGCCTCGTAGAAATCATGTATGCGTGCATGCATGAATGCATGATCATCATCTTGTAAACCTCCATCTTGTAACTTGTGAGCCAGAGGCTAGCACCCGAATCTCCCTGGGCTGCCAACCTCCTTGATATGCAATGCACTTGTGAGCCAGAGGCTAGCACCCGAATGTCCCTGGGCTACCAACCTCCTTGTTATGAAATGCATGGTTTTCTTGTGAGCCAGAGGTTAGTACCCGAATGTCCCTGGGCTACCAACCTCCTTGACAATAGGTGATTTTTATTACTTGTTTAGTTTTCTTGTGAGCTAGAGGCTAGTACCCGAATGTCCCTGGGCTACCAACCTCCTTGACAATAGGTATTTTAGGGGTTATCTTGTGAGCCAGAGGTTAGTACCCGAATCCTCCCTGGGCTACCAACCTCCTTGACATGCAATATTTTCTTGTAGTTTAGTATATGCACATGCTCTTGAAATCACGGTTCATGCTATCATGCGTGCTCGTGTACGTGTCCATAGTGACAATCATGATAATGAGAATAACCAAGATATGACATTATAATTCAATTCATGATATGAACATAGGTAACATAAGTAGTTTGCATAACATTTGATAACATTTGTTCAATTTATCATTTATAAGAACGCATGCATAAAACTCATTTCTATATTCTTCATTGAGATCATTTATTCATAGTTTAGGTATTTTGTCAAACACTTTCATACATTATTCCTTAGTAGTTTATCTCCTTCTTTTAAATGCATATTTTCCATTCAATCGCACAATGGTAAGTTTGTTATTTGTACTATGCCCATCCTCCATTTTCCAATCCACAACCCACACATCATACATCACACATTCGGCATCCAATCGCCGTATCCAATCTCCATCCAAGCATCCCTACCCTTTCTCTATCTTGTTTATATTTATTATAGATGACACATTTTGCAAGGAATAAAACATACTAACTGTAGAGCCCCGGACCTTTTCACATTTAATGCATGACACTTTCGTTGCCATTTTGCCTTTAAAGAGGTATAATTAATAAATAAGGAATAAATTGGAAATTCCGAAACGTCAGAAATGTTCCTTTTCGAAGTAGGAACCCAACGCAAGTTGAATCATCAAAATCCGACTAGCGAGTCAAAAGATATGGCCAAAACAGTCTGGACCTGCAGGCAACCGATCGCTCGGTCCATAGAGCGATCGATCGGTCCAAAACCGATCGCTCGGAGGCTATCGACTGGTCAAGATTTTTGTATGGGGAAATTTTCCAAAGAGTGAAATTTTAACCGATCGCTCGGTTATGAAACCGATCGATCGGTAGGCAACCGATCGATCGGTCATTAACACCGATCGCTCGGTACTCGCGGTTTTTGCAGAAAATTTAGTAAGGGTGTTTCGTCTTTTGGGCGTTTCACTCAATACCTTAAAGGCTTTGCCCGATCATTTGAGGGTTCATACACAACCCTTAGAGTCTTTTGAGAGATAGAGAGAAAGGAGAAGGGTTTCCAAAACCTAGGTTTCATTTGGGAGAAATCAAGGGGTTAAGACCCTAGATCAACCCCAAGCCCGTTTTTCTCCAAGATCAAGGCTCAAGCATTCGAGGAGCTCGTGATCCAAGCTAGGGCAGCAGCTACACGGTCGTTTTTGGAAGGGGTTTCTTCCTCATTGTTCAAGGTCGGTACTCTTGCTACCCTCCTAGTTATAGTTCTTCTTTCCTTTATTTTCTTTGTGTTCCTTTATACATCCATGTAATATGAGATGGGTTGTGAATGGTGAATGGTGAATGATGAATGGAGATGAATGTGGGCGATTGGATGCCGTGTGTATTGAATGTGATGGATGAACGGGGAGGGCATTGTACCCATAATAAACATACATATGTGATATGAGTAAAACCCACCTAGAAAAGCATGTTGTAGGGTTAATAAATAATGAACACACTATGTTTGATGAGATGCCAAGGTGAATAAAATGAGTGATAAATTAAGGGATACATGTTTAATTTTTCATGAAATTGTTAGGGCATATGATAGTGTGTTTCTTACATTTCTCCAAATGTGTGATTTATTACTTGTTCAAATCGTGATATGCTATGCTTTGTAAATTACCCAAATTGTCATATTTAATTCAAATGCAAGTATGCACAACGATCTCACGAGCACGCATGCATGACATGGATTACCGACGTTTTCAAGAATGGGATTTAGGAGTGGGGCATAATCCTACGATATGTTTTAACCTCGCTTTTGGCAAGGGCAAGACAATCATGCATTTCATAAGAAGGGTCTCCCTTCCCTCGCAAGTACATACATATCAATAAGAAGGGTTTCCCCTTCCCTCGCAAGTACATCTCACAAGGACATCTCACAAGTGAAAGGACATGACATGAGCATTTAGAAAGAAGGGTCTCCCTTCCCTCACAAGTAGTTTACTCTTCCAAGCATGACATGACACGGCATGACAAGCATGAGCATTTTAGGAAGAAGGGTCTCCCTTCCCTCACAGTAGATTACTTTCCGAACAGCAAGCATGATACATGACATGACAAGCATGGGCATTTAGAAAGAAGGGTCTCCCTTCCCTCACAAGTAGTTTACTTTCCAAGCTAGCAGACATGGCATGACACGCATGATATGATAAGAATAAGACAATATGACAAGTTTCAAGCACGGAAATGGTATTTCCAATCAAGTCAAGTGCACAAGTTTTCAAGGGTTTTAAACGGCTTTCTACGAAATACAAGCATGATTATAAATTGCTTTTACTTCCTTGTATGATATGAATTGTTTCCTTCTAACATATATGAACTGTTCCTGCTTTATGTATGCTATCTGTATGCTATGATTGTTGGTTAGTGCTTAGTACCCGCTGAGTATTCCAATGCTCAGCCGTACTTCTTATGTCGGCAGGTGATGGCGGAGCCAGCATGTTCCATGTTGATATCTGTGCTCGCGAGCCGCCTTGGGTGCAGGGAGGAGTACGTCGAGGAGCCTTTGGAGGGGAACCTCCCTTGATAGAGGGTTATCAGTAGTAGTGTTAGATTCCGATCGTCGGATTAGCTGTGGGTGAGATATGAGATGATACATCATGTATTTTGGCGGAGCTCTGGTTACGCACGTTCTTTTGGTTACTTCTTATGCAATTATAAACTTGATTTGCCTTTATGATATATTAATAGAGGTTTGGTTTAGACTTACGCTGTGTTTTATAGTTATGTATGACGCCACTTATATTGTCCTTATGCGTATATGCTCTGTGGGGTCTTTGCAAGTTAGTTGTAAGTAAGTCATGATTAGTGTCCAAAGTTCACTCTTAGACTCCCTAGGGGGATGTTTTGGGGCGAGACACTAACAAGGAATCATATTCATAAGGAAAAAAACCTAGATTATTGCCCTAGGGATGCGTAAGTTACGTAGGTTGACTACTAACCTATGTCCAAGCCTAGATCCTTGGTGGAACTTGATTGAAGCTCCAAAAGGGTTAGGGGCACAACCCTTGCTTGAGGAAGCCTAGCGTGTCGGGAAGAAACCCATTTCAACACGCATACGGTGAGATGGCATGCCCTAGCTTGCGAGAGTGGGTCCCCACGAGCTAGCAGCCTTTGAACTTGAAGCAAATCCAAGTTTGAGACAGACCAAGGAATGGTCCACCCCTTTGATTTAACTTCTACAATACCAAACCCTAGCGGTTGTAGAGCCATTTCTCACTCTTCTATCTCTAATCTCTCAAAATCACTCAAATGTTGTAAGTGGAGGCCTCAAGTAGAGGTCGATTGCAAACCCTTATGGGTTAAGGGTTTAACGCCCAAAAAGACTGACTAAATAGCCGCTTACTGAACATTGTCTGAACCACAATCACGAGGCACTACGGGACCGAATGCAGATCGTGTGGGTTATGAACGATCGATCGGTTGCCTCTACCTAATGCCGATCGGTGTTACTGAACCGATCGAACTAGGTTCCGGATCAAAAACTCACTCTCTGGAAAATTATTCCCATACATAAATTTCTGAGCCGTTGACCGAATAGCAGCACGATCCCCTGACGAGATCGGTTATGGAGTTCGCTTCAGACGATCGCTTGGGGAATGGATTGATCTCTTGTAGACCGAGACGATAAGAATGCTATGTATGTCTATGGTACTGTTCTCTGACCTAGTCAATATATTTTGCACCTCAAGCCTCGTCGCGCATTCGACGATTCAATTGCATGCGATAGTTCGTCATTCGAAAACGCACATTTCTGACGTTTCGCGAATTTCCAATTTCCTCTGTATTTTATTATTGAGAGGAATCTATGAGAAGACGACCAATTAGCTATCGACATGATCCTATTCATGTAAATGAATCTGCGAAAAGCTCTGGGTGCCCCCTTACACATTAGACCTTTCAACATCGTCATTTCCATAACTTAGCATGTGGTCCAGACATTCAACAAACATCCGTACATGCGTTAGTTATGTACATTACATATGCCCGCTTTCCCCATTATGCACATTATCCAGCACCTTTAGCTAATACCAGCCCCTAAAACACATTACATCCAGTTCCAAATCACCGACACACCAATCCACACTCTTCATTAATCCATCTTTCTCCATTTTAGCCTCATCCACCATAGTTTTCCATACATCCATAATCCACTAACAGATCACAATTCAATGTTAGGCTTTCTAACATACAAATTATTCATATCCTTACTTAAAAATGCAACTCGCTATATTATATCATCAATTTAATACTAGTTTCAATAATCATACTAACAAATACAAGAGATAGGATTAAGATATGATATCAACACTACAGATTCATATTCAATTCCTTAATTCATGCAATAATTCATGTAAATCTCTTGAATATCCATACATATCTTAGTTAAACATAGCCAAAAAGAATCGTAATAGACGTAATGTAGAAATATAGACTCTTAGGGCTATCATTCCTATTGCGATCTAGAATCATTAGAGGCAAGCTTCCTTAAGAATTTGAGCGGCTTGCATCACTCCAGTAATCTGTAATTACTTTCCAAGCAATTCCTTAACTCTTCCAAGGTCATCTTACTCTGCAAATCCTAGTGATTTTCCTAATTATACTCTTCCATAATTAGGTAAGAAACTCTTTCAAGAGCCCTAAATACCCTCGACTTAGAAGGTAGTGTTATGTATAGCTAGGGGTTCTAAACACTCATTTCTGAACTTTAAAAAAAAAGTATGCGAGCCACGACCTTGCGACGATCGCCCACCTACACTAGCGATCGGTGGATTTTTTGTGTCTTTTTTTTTTTTTTGGGATGCAACTCTGGGCCTGATCTGAGCGCAAAACAAATAGGGAGTTTCTGTAATGGTTGAATGAGGAAGATCGATCGCCAGCTTACATATGAACCGATAGCCAGATAGCCACAGGTTCCATCGTTTTTTCTAACTGCCAACAGTACCATCACCCTTTCCTCATTCAACATCCAAGCCCATTAGCATACTTATTTCCTTTTAAATATATTTAAGTAAATGATCATTTACTTTAAATTTTAAATTAAATAAGAAAGCCTACTCATCTTTGGATTCAATAAAAAATACTAGAAAATCTAATTCCTCATAATCAAAATCCATTTTCAGTTTTAAGGCTAAAAACTGAAATCCGTTCATCGTAAGATATTTTCGATAGCCCTGAGCTCTAAGCTCACTCTATACTTAATATAAAATTATATAATACACATATCTGTTATTTTCTTAACTTAGTAAACATCATTTTCAGGAAAAATAATATCAAAATTCAACAATTTAGTTTTGCTAAAACCACATACCCATTCTAGAATTTATGACATCCTGGATACTTAATCATTCGTTAATGTTTATCTTATGATAATTAAAGGAACAAGGTCAGCGACATATATTAAAAACTCATCTTTAACAATTAAACCCTCTATTAATCGTATTGGGACATTGAAAGATAATTTGGGTCGCTACAAGTAACTTCGCCACTCTCCTCTCTTTACATCTCATGACCGCTTTCACTGCTTATTTTTAATGAATGTTTGTGTTAATAAATTATCTGAAAATGATGAAACAACGCCAAAAAGTTAAAGTTTTTCTAGGTGCAAGGATCGTACAATATCGTGTTAATACATGTAGCCAATACACCTGCCTCATATACCCATATCGATTAATATCGACCCATATCGATACTTAGATTGACCATATCCAACTACTCATGCGATAATCATATCTGACTATATTATATACCAGTGACAAAACTTGTTTGGGCTATAACTTTTGATCGGAAGTCCGATTGACTATTGCTAGAATATATAGAATTATGGAGTAGCTCGCTGACCACAGATTTGAGTTGAACCGACCAAAGGCGGTTCTCCAAGCTTAGATTTCCATTCGAACGGTCATTTAGATGGGTTTTCTGAGGACTCTTTTACAGTTTTACAATCGACATTTTTTGCAAATTTTGCCATTATATAGATACATATTCACCAATATCAATAATCATATTGAGCCCTGTTACGATAATATTAGATACAACAAATTGACCAATATCGCCGGAGTCAACAGGGATACCTATCAATATTATCGATACATATCGATAAAAATACGTCTTTGCATGTATAGAACACAAAACCCAAAAATCCCCCTCACCAATATCTGATTTGCATACAAAGCCTATTCCGCAAGCTAAGTTTGTTGTATTGGAACTAGTATTCTCTTTTGACTTTACCCCGCACACGTTATAAAGTAAAAAAATAAATGCAAAGAAATTACACATTTTATAAACCATAGAACATGCCGGATTTAAGCATTTTTAAAATCATAAATGTCTATGGATTTTTTTATAATTCTTGTTTATCTTTAGTAGTGCTTTATTAAACTACTTATTTTTTAAAATAAATAAATAAAAACACACACACAAAAAATCAAAATCCAAAAAATGGTGTGTTTTTATTCTATTAATGCGAATTCTTCTAATCATAGTCAACTCCATGCGTTAGTTTTAGAATAGGTTAGCTAGAGACGAAGAGAAGCTATTCTCTGGTGCCGAAATCCTCAGAAAAATGATAGGGTTATACAAATGTCTGCGGCGACTCTTCTTGAACAATGAAAGCGATCTCCATCTAATTGCAGTAAGATGAAAGAAATGAGTGGGAGTTCTTCAGGGTTATATGAGAGATGGAAGGGCACAAATAGTCTTCTCCTTTCAAATAGCCGTTTCGTTCTGGGAATATATTTTAACAATAAAATGGAATAAAGTTTGCCATATGCGGAATTCCTCGTGCCACATGTGTGTAGGGCGCCATCAGTTGAGAGAAAAGGCAGTGTTGTTTATTATTAAAATAGTGAGTAGTGTATTTTGAGAACTAAGCAAACTTAATAGGCGCCGATTGCCTCTAGTCTGAAAAAAACCCTACTTTTAATCTATACTGCAAATCCTCTTGAGGCTCGAAGATTGTGATGACATCGAGAGAGCGTCAAACCATCTCTCCTCAACTTCTATTCTTGATCATTGATTTAACCAAATCCTCCTTTTAAAAAAAAGAACCTTAACCTTCTTCCCCCCAAAAAATTATATGAAAAATCTCATAAAATGTCTCAGAACATGTAAAACATATTAAAACATGTAGCATAGCACAAGACTTATTTTACTTTATTCTACCCCTTTACACACCCCCCCCCCCCCATTAACACTCACAGCACACACAAATATTGCTTATAGAACCATTGTTGACTTTCTTCTCTTCCTTGATAATGAGTCCCTGCGTTGCTGATCTCTTAACAACCCAGCACACAAAACCATGCGCCATGGCTAACTTTTATGGCTAAGAAGCTAACAGATGAAGCCCATGGCTTTAAAATGTCCGACGATAATTCTTTGATAGCTTTTGATATTGAAATTAGTTAGTATTTTTACCGAATATATATTCTAGTATATATATTATTACTAGCATTGTGGTAGCGGCCACGTACGATGCACGTGAGAGCGAGCGGGAAGAGAATAACACACGTACTAGGAGGGTTAAAGCGCGACACATGTTAACCCTCTTGTGTGGTGTGAGTTGAAATTAGCCTCAGTGGACATAGGACTATGCACGTAAGAAGCTGGAGGGGACAGGACGTGGCACCGATTAACCACAGTTAATAGGTAGTGTGTTCTGTATAATAAAATGTGCGTCATGATGTGAACACAATGGACAAGAACTTGCGATTGAACTCTCCCTTGAGTTCGAATCGCGCATGCATTGGCTGTGATTTCAACATAGATATAGTATGCAGCATAGGGATAGTTTCAAAATAAACAAAGACTATGGGTGTTTAGCTTGGGAAATTCCAAGCCCAGACATTAAATCAAAGCTAATTTATTTTATATAATCAGGGTATTGTATTCGGGAATTTCAAGAAAAAATAGTTATGGCTGGATGCCCTCAGCAGTCATGCAGTAGTAAAAGATAGTTATCTATTTTGTCTATAAAGTAATATTCACATATTATTTGTCGCAATATAAAAATCCAACATTAGCTTATGTCTTGCCCTAATCTTATTTTTAGTTTCGTTTAGATAATCCATTAGTTGTTATTTTTTTTCTTTTTTTTTTTTTTTACCTAGTAACATCAGAGTATGGTTAAATATAAACTTATTTAAGATGGATTTAAAATTCGTTTAACTAGAGTTAAATTATATTTTTAAAAAAAAAAAAACAAGGGCTACATATTCATTGAACCCCCAGAGGGATTGAGGGTTAGTGAAATCTTAAACACAGTTAATTGGGGGTCATTTAAAATGGATGCGGCCGTGCGATTGAACTCGGCCCCGAGAGCTTCAATCGGCACTTGGCCTTTGTAATTCGATCTCTCTCCTCTCACCACTTACTTTCCTCAAAAGTATACTGTAAATAGTAGCCGCATTCTCATTTCCATTGACTAACGTCTTTCCTCTACATTTTGGAGGAACCATTCTCCTAAAGTATGATTGCAAGATTCCCCTCAAATTTCCTCTCACGCCTCTACGAACAACTGACACACACTTCCCCGTAAAATGAACCAAACTCCATGCGAAAAATACTAGCAATCTCTTCTGTTCTGCTTCCTTCTCCCTCTCCTGTCGTCCTCCGATCCATGTGACGTAGCCGGCGCGGAAAACCATACGTGACAATCGGTCCCCTCCGTAGCAGATCAGTATCAATGTTTATCATCAATGGCCTTACTCCGGAAAATCTGCGCCTACTCTCTCCTCCGCCGTTCCGCCTAGTCCGATCGCCATCTTGCGTATTTCTCCCTCCGTCAGTCGCCCCCCGCCACCAGTCAATCATCATCCTATGGGGAAGGAAACACTAACACGATCCCAAACCCCTAACCCAATTTCACACAATCTAACCTTTACTACTTCGGCGGTGCAACACACAATTCCATAATCCTGCGCCAATCTCGACAGACTTCTCACCCGCCGAACGAATTCCTCCCCCGATTCCCCATTCAAAACTCAGCCTGCCAAGCGTCTCGATCCTGCGCACGACGACCGTCGAGATCGATCCCTAAATCGGTTCCCTTTTGATATAATTCGCATTCAAGATTTAGAGAGATATGGATTCAGTGCCGGATAGCTATGATCGGGATCTTCGCCAACATGAATCGCATGATCTGCGATCTATCGACGGCCGGCCCCCGCGAGTCCGCGTCGCCCGTAATGGAATGGGTAACGCCGTCCACCCGGAGAAGAGTACTCGATT
>JABCRI010000697.1:0-45897 GCA_015143295.1 Tetracentron sinense | reverse complement strand
TATATTTACTTAAACGGCAACCTACCTATGTTGAGGGACGTTCTTGATGGATTGATGACTGCATTTGGTAAATGGGACTGTCTAGCCTATCAATATTATTGATTCTATGAATACGATGCCATGTGTACAAGCTTTCTAAGATCACCAGGATATTCACAAGTATTATATGCAACACGTATTTTCACAATCTAGCATATGTTATTAGTCTCCGCATGAATTCGATGATTTCTCACACGAAAGGTATTTTTAAAAAGTTCATAAGCAAGGTTTGGTTAAAGAATTCTCACAAGCTCACCAAATGATAAGGCCAAACTAGGGTTGGTAAGTGACAAGCTCTAAGATGGTTTCAAAGCTCACAAGGATCCACTATACATGGACTCACAGTAGTCATGTCTCACAAGCTCACAAGTTCACAATCTTGCAAGTTCACAAGAAATCATGCATACTCCGATCATTTTTTTTGCATGCTCACAAGGAATCCCAACTCTCGCAAGATTCACAAGAACTCACACGACATGATTATCACATGACCTCACAAGAGTTATTTGTTTTGTTTCACGCGAATACTTGTTAAGAAAGGTTTTTGGGAAACTACTTCCACCTATACTATCCTCTAAGCTTATTCATGTTTTGCTGAATTATTCACTGTTAGTTAGTAGTTTTGTATATCATTGAGTATTCCATGCTCAGCCGTTATGACCTTCGGTAGGTTCACGTGTTCTATTCGATGTCTGTGGTACAAAGCCTTGGATAGAGGAAGAATACTACGAGCAAGAGCCCTCTATGGGCCATGTACAGGATGAGGGATCGCCAGATAGGCGGCTGATTTCTGTTGAAAGAGTGAGAAGATGATACTGATATAGCTGTATGTTGAGAGTGGGACTTGTCCACTCCATCTTTTGGATATGCTATGATGGTTCAAACTTGAACCTATCGATAGGAGTATTAATATAAAACGTTCCGCTATGTTTTTATAACTTTGTACTCTGACAGGATGGTAAGTATTGTACGCCTAAGAACAGATCTGTCATACGGATGTATGATACGGCTGTCACGAACTGAAGCATCCCTAACCCTAGGGTATTTTGGGCCGTGACTTTGGATTTCCAGCGCGTTTTGTTGTTTGAATTTTGTGTTGCGTTTGTAGGTTTATGCCCGTCCATACTTTTCTAAGTATGGATTTCGAGCCTCTCGGTGCCCAAATTGGGCAAACGATCTCGGATTCCATCGAAACGAATTCTCACACTTTGGTTTGGTCGAACTACGTGTTAGAAGAAATGACATTGAACTCCGAAAAACCCCGGTTTGGAATTGGAGCGCTCTTTTATGTTTAGGCCGGAAGTATACTTTTTAAGTATGGATTTTAGCCTCTTGGGTGTGCCAATCGGGCACACAACACATATTCATCGCCACGCAATTCCCACCACTTAGGCTGGATCGAAATACACACGTTAGAAGAAATGACATCGAAATCCGATCGCAGTTTGGATTTCTTGCGTGTTGTAGTGTTTGCGGTCTCGAAGTATTCCTTCTAAGTATGGATTTCAAGCCTCTCGGTGCCCAAATCTGGCACAAACGACCTCGTATGGACTTAGATCGCTTTTTTATGTTTAGGCCGAAGTAACTTTCTAATATGGATTTCGACCTCATAGCGTTGGTTCGCCAATCGGGCAAACGACCGCGGATTCAATTGAAACGAATTCCCACACATAGGCTGGATCGAAATACATCGTTAGAAGAAAAGACCTCGAAATTTGATCACATGTTTGGATTTCTTACCGTGTTTGCAGTTATGCCGAAGTATACCTTCTAAGTATGGATTTCGAGCCTCTCGGTGACCAATCGGGCAAACGGCCTCGGATTCATCGAAACGAATTCCCCACAACTAGGTTGGGTCGAAATAACGTGCGTTAGAAGACATGACATCAAAATCCAACCCCCGTATGGAATTGGGAGCGATATTTTAATGTTTAGGCGAAGTAATAGTTTCTAGGTTTGATATTTCGACCTCATCGATACCCATTTGGCAAACGACCACGGATTCATCGAATTGAATTGCCACACTTAGGTGGGGCAAAATACATTCGTTAGAAGAAATGGCATTGAAATCCGACCCCTGGTTCCATTTGGTGCGCATTTGTAGTTTTAGGCTGAAGTATACTTTCAAAGTATGGATTTCAAGCCTCATGGTTGCCCCAATCGGGCAAACGACCCCGGATTCCATTGAAACGAATTCCCACACTAAGGTTTGTTTGAAATATGGTGTTACAAGTACGACCATCGAAATCCGACCCCCCGATTTCGAATTGGTGTGCTTTTTTACGTCTAGGTGGAAGTCTACATAGATTTCGCCTCTAGAAGCCCAAATTCGGCAAATGAACTCGGTTCCAACAAACGAATTCTCACACATAGAGTGGGTTGTATACGCGCGTTACCAGAAACGGCATAGAAATTCGACCCCTGGTTTTGATGTGTTGCACTCTTTTTTAGGTTTAGGACGAAGCTATTTTCTAAGCATGAGATTTTGGCCTCCCGATGCAAAATCGAGCAAATGACCTTGGATCTTTCGAAATGAATTACCACATATAGGTTGTATCGAAATACACGCGTTAGAAAAATGACATCAAAAAGCGACCACAGGTTTGGAATTTATGCGGGTTTGTAGGCTCAGGCCGAGGTATACTTACTTTCTAAGTACAGATTTCGAGCCTCACGGTTCGCAAATCATGCAAACGACCTCGGATTGCATCGAATGATTTGCCCACACCTTAGGTTTGGTTGAACTACATGTGTTAGAAGAAACAAATGAAATCCAACCCCCAGTTTGGTATTGGTACGCATTTTTTCGTTCAGGCTGAAGTTTATTTTCTATTATGGATTTGGGCCTCTTAGTGACCAAATCGGACAAAAAAACGACCTCGGATTCCTTCCGAAAACGATTTCCCACACCAAGGTTGCATCAAAAACCAACCCGCGTCCTAGAAGATCAGCATGAAAAACCGACCCCGGTTCGCATTTGGTGCACTTTTTTAGTTTTTGGCTAAACTATACTTCTAGTATGGATTGATTCGGCCTGTCGGTGCCCAAATCGGGGCTAGGGGCCCCCATCGTGATTCCATTGAAACGAATTCTCACCTTAGTTTGGGCAAATACACGTGATAAAGAAACGGCATCGAAATCCGATCACAGGTTTAGATTTAATGCGCGATTGTACGTTTAGACCGATGTATACTTTCAACGTACGAATTTAGGGCCTCTCGGGACCAATCAGCAATCAACTTCGGATTCCATCGAAATGAATTTCCACACTTAGGTTGGATGGAATACAAGCGTAAATCAAATTACATTGAAATCTGATCACAGGTTAGGATTTTGTGCGCGTTTGTAGGTGTTAGGCTGATGTATATTTTCTAAGTATGGATTTCGAAGCCTTTCACAGTGCATAAAATAAGGCAAATGACCTCGACTTCCATCGAAATGTCAATTCCCACACTTAGGTTGGATCGAAATACATGGGCTAAATCAAATGAACTCAAAATCCAATCGCAGGTTTGGATTTTCTGCACCGTTTGTAGGTTTAGGCCGATGGTTACTTTCTAAGACATAGATTTTGAGCCACTCGGTGTCCAAATCGGGCAAACAACCTTGGATTTCCATCGAAATGAATTCCCACGTTAGGTTGGTTGAAATACTTGCATTAGCAAAAACGACATTGAATTCCGACTCGTCCCCCGTTTGGAATTGGAAACACATTTTTTACGTTTAGGCCAAAGTACAGTTTCTAAGTATGGATTTCGGCCTCTGGGTGAGCCATTTGGGCAAATGAGCACGGATTCAATCGAATCGAATTCCCACACTTAGGTTGGGTTGAAATACATGCGTTAGAAGAAACAGTATCGAAATCCGACCCCCGGTTTGAATTTGGTACGCACTGTAGGTTTAGGCCGAAGTATACGTTCTAAGTATGGATTTCGAGCCTCACGGTGCCCAAATCGGGCTAGCGACCCCGGATTCCTTTGAAAACAAATTTCCACAGTTAGTTTGGGATAATAAAATACACGCTTAAAAGAAACGCATCAAAATCCGATCACAGGTTTAGATGTGGGTGCAGGATCTACGTTTAGACCGATTATACTTCAACGTACGAATTTAGGGCCTCTGGGTGCCCAATCAGCAATCGACTTCGGATTCCATCGAAATGAATTGCCACACTTAGTTTGGAGCGATATTTTAAACGGTTAGGCCGAAGTATAGTTTCTAGGTATGGATTTCGACCTCTTGGTGCGCCATTCAGGCAAACGACCACGGATTCAATCGAATCGAATTCCCACACGTAGGGGGTCGAAATACATGCGTTAGAAGAAACGACATCGAATCCACCCCCGTTTGTATTTGGTGCCGCGTTTGTAGGTTTAGGCTGAAGTATACTTTTGAAAAGTATGGATTTCAAGCCTCTCGGTGCCCAATCGGTAACTACCACGGATTCCATTGAAACGAATTCCCACAATTCTGAGGTTTGGTCAAAAATATTGGCGTTACAAGTTATAAAACCATTGAAATCCGACCACCGGTTTCGAATTGGTGCTCTTTTTTACGTCTAGGTGGAAGTATACATAGATTTCGGCCTCTCGAAGCCCAAATCGGGCAAATGAACTCGGATTCCATCGAAACGAATTCTCACACTTAGAGTGGGTCGAAATACACGCGTTAGAAGAAAGGGCATCGAAATCCGACCCCTGGTTTTGGATGTTTCCACTTTTTCAGGTTTAGGACGAAGTATATTTTCAAAGCATAGATTTTTGCCTCCCGGAGCGGAAATCGGCAAAGGACCTCGTGATTCTGTCGAAATGAATTCCCACACTTAGGTTGGATCGAAATACACGCGTTAGAAGAAATGACATCGAAATGCGAGCACAGGTTTGGAATTTGTGCGGGTTTGTAGGCTTAGTCCGAGGTATACTTTCTAAGTACGGATTTCGAGCCTCTCCGTTCCTCAAATCATGCAAACGACCTCGGATTGCATTGAAACGATTTCCCACACTTAGGTTTGGTCAAAATACATGCGTTTAGATGAAACGACATCGAAATCCAACCCCCATTTGGTATTGGTAACGCTTTTTTTTTTCGTTTAGGCCGAGTAACTATCTAGTATGATTTCAGGCCCTCTCAGTGCCCAATCGCAAACGACCTCGGATTCCGTCGAAACGATTTCCACCTAAGGTTGTGTTGTAATACCCACGTAGAAGAATTGGCATCGGAAACCAAACCCGCGGTTTGCATTTGGTGCACTTTTTAGGTTTAGGTCAAACTATACTGTTTTTCTACAGTATGGATTTCGGCCAGTTGGTGCCCAAATCGGGCTAGCACCTCCGATTCCATTGAATGAATTCCCACACTTAGTTGGGTAACAAAATACATGCGTTAAAATAAACGGCTCGAAATCCATCACAGGTTTAGGTTTAGATTTCTATGCGCGATTGTACGTTTAGACCGATGTATACTTTCAACGTACGATTTTGGCCTATTGGTGCCCAAAATCAGGCAATCGACTTCAGATTCCATCGAAACAAATTGCCACACTTAGGTTGGATTGAATACGGCATTAAATCAATGACATCAAAATCCAATCACTGGTTTGGATTTTGTGCGCGTTTGTTGGTTTATAGGCCTGTATACTTTCAAGTATGGATTTTTGAGCCACTCGTTCCCAAATCGAGCAAACGACCTCGGATCTATCGAAATGAATTTTCCCCACTTCTTAGGTTGGTTGAAATACTGCATTAGAAGAGTTGTACAATTGAAATTCCAACCCCCGGTTTTTGTTTGGAATGGGAGCGCTTTTTTATGTTTAGGCCGAAGTATAGTTCTAATTCCCATTCGGGGCAAATGACCACGGATTCATCGATTCAAATTCCCCACACTTAAGGTGGGTCGAAATACATGCTTTAGAAGAAACGACATCGAAATCCTACCCCCGTGTTCGAATTTGGTGCGCATTTGTGGGTTTATGCTGAAGTATGGATTTCAAGCTCTCTCAGTGCTCAAATCAGCAAAACGACCTCGGATTCATTGAAACGATTCCCACCTTAGGGTTGGTTGAAATATCGGTGTTACAGTAACGCATCGCAAATCCGACCCCCGGTTCGAATAGGTGCACCTTTTTTACGTCTAGTGGAAGTATACATAGATTTCGGCCTCTCGAAGCCGAAATCGGGCAAATGAACTCTGATTCCATCGCAACGATTCACTACTTAAGTGGGTTGAAATACCCGTACATCATTAGAAGAAACAAACATCGAAAATCCGACCCCCGATTTTAATGTGTTGCATTTTTTAAAGTTTCTAGGATTTAAGTATATTTTCTAAGCATGGATTTTGGCCTCCCGGTGCGAAATCGGGCTAATGACCTTGGATTATATCGAAATGAATTCCCACACTTAGGTTGGATCAAAATACACGCTTAAAAGAAATGACAATCAAAATGCAAGCATAGGTTTTGAATTTGTGCGGTTTGTAGGGCTTTAGGCCAAGGTATACTTTTTACAGTACGGATTTTGTAGCCTTTCGATTTTGTAAATTCATGCAAACGACCTCAGATTGCATCAATGATTCCCACACTATGTTTAGTTGGTCGAAATACATGCGTTAGAAGAACCGACATCGAAATCCGACCCCCGGTTTGGTATTGGTATTTTTTTTTTTTCGGCCTGTCGGTGGCCCAATCGAAATAGCGACCCAGATTCCATTGAAACGAATTCGCACACTTATTTTGGGACAAAATACATGTGTTAAAGAAATGGCATCAAAATCCGATCCCAGGTTTAATTTGGTGCACGATTGTACATTAGACCGATGTATACTTTCAACATATGAATTTAGGGCCTCTTCGGTGCCCTAAATCAGGCAATCGACCATCAGATTCCCATCGAAATGAATTGCCCACACTTAGGTTGGATCGCAAAATCATGTGTTAAATCAATAACATTGAAATCCGATCACTACAGGTTTGGATTTTGTTGTGCGTTTGTAGGTTTAGACTGAAGTAGTATTTTCTAAGGGGGAGTTCGAGCTTTCAGTGCAATCGGCAATCCCTCGACTTCCATCAAATGAATTCCCACACTTAGGTTTGGACCGAAATACACGCTTCAATCAAATGACATCAAATCCATCGCAAGTTTGGCGATTTTGTGTGCGTTTTGTAGGTTTAGGCCTATTGTATACTTTCTAAGATGGATTTTGAGCTCACTCGGTGCCCCAAAATCGGGCAGACGACCTCGGATTCCATCGAAACAAATTCCTACTCTTAGTCGGTTTTTTTTGTGTTTGTTTGGTCGAAATACATGCATTAGAAGGAAAGACATTGAATTCCGACACTCAGTTTGGAATTGGAGCGCTTTTTTACGTTTAGGCCGAAGTATAGTTTCTCGGTATGGATTGGTCTCCTCTCGATGCGCCATTCGGCAAAACGACCACGGAATCAATTGAATGAAATTCCACACATAGTTTGGTTTGAAATACTTGCGTTAGAAGAAATGACATTGAAATCCAAACCCGGTTTTGATTGGAGCGCTTTTTTACGTTTCGGCCAAAGATAACTTTCTAAGTATGGATTTTCGGCCTTTTCTTGGTGCGCAAATCGAGCAACGACCTTGCGGGATTCTACCGAAACGAATTCTCAGCACTATTATGTTGGATCAAAATAGCATGCGTTAGACGATAGATGATAAAATCTGGATCACAGGCTCGCATTTCTAGCAGCATTTGTAGGTTTAGGTCCGAAGTATACTTTCTAAGTATGGAGTTCGAGCCTCTCGGTGCTCAAATGCGGTCCCCCAAGCCCCCCCCCCCCACGAAACCCCGGCTAACCGCGAACATCTTGGATGTCCATCGAAACAAATTCCCACACTCTTAGTTTGGTCGAAATTACTGTGTTAGAAGAAAATGACATTGAAATCAGACCACCGTTTCGAATTGGTGGCTCTTTTTATCGTCTAGGGTGGAAGTATACATAGATTTCGGGCTCTCGCTAAGAAGCCCAAATCGGGCAAAATGAACTCGGATATCCAACGAAACGAATTCTCACACTTAGAGTGGGTCGAAATACACGCGTTAGAAGAAAGGGAATCGAAATCTGACCCCGGTTTTGATGTGCTGCACTATTTAGGTTTAGGACGAAGTATATTTTCTAAGCATGGATTTTGGTCCGCCTCCCGGTGGCGAAAATCGGCTGCAAATGACCTCGGATTCTTTTCGAAATGAATTCCCACACTTAGGTGGATCGAAATACACGCGTTAGAAGAAATGACCTCGATAATACGAGCACATGGTAGGGGGGAGGTTTTGGAATTTGTGCGGGTTTGTAGGCTTAGGCCGTGGTATACTTTCTAAGACTAACAGGATTTAGAGCCTCCGGTTCGCAAATCATGCAAACGATCTCAGATTGAATTGAATGAGTTCGCAAACCCACACTTAGGTTTGGTCAAAATACATGCTTAGAAGAAACGACCCGTCGAAATCCAACCCCCGGTTTGGTATGGTAATACCATCTTTTTTCGTTTAGGCCGAAGTATACTTTCTAAGTAGGATTTCAAGCCTCTCCGTGCCCAAATCGGGCAAACGACCTCGGCTTCCATCGAACGATTTCCCACACTAATTTGGGACAAAATTCATATGTTAAAAGAACGGCATCGAAATCCGAAAGCAGTTTAGATTTGGTGCGAGATTGTACGTTTACACCGATGTATACTTTCAACTCGAATTTGGGGCCTCTCAGTGCCCAATCAGGCAATCACTTCGGATTCCATCGAAACAATTGCCACATTTAGGTTGGATCGAAATTACATCCGGTAAATCAAATACATTGAAATCCGATCACAGGTTTTGGATTTTGTGCATGTTGTAGTTTAGGTTGAAGTATATTTTCTAAGTACGGATTTCGAGCCTTTCAGTGCATAAATCGGGCAAATGACCTTGACTTCCATTGAAACGAATTCCCACAACTTAGGTGGGATCAAAATACACGTGTTAAATAAAATGACAGCAAAATCCAATCGTTGGTTTGGATTTTGTGCGCATTTGTTGGTTTAGACCGATGTATACTTTCTAAGTTTGGATTTTCAGCCACGCGGTGCCCAAATAAGGCAAACGACCTCGGATTCCATTGAAATGAATTCCCACTGTTAGGTTTGGTCGAAATACGTGCATTAGATGAAACAACATTGAATTCCGACCCCCGGTTTGGAATTGGAGTGCTTTTTTATGTTTAGGCCGAAGTATAGTTTCTAGTTATGGATTTCGGCCTCTAGGTGCGCCATTTGGGCTACCGACCCCGGATTCAATCGAATCGAATTCCCACACTTAGGTTGGGGTCGAAATAGATGCGTTAGAAGAAACAGTATCGAATTCTAACCCCCGGTTTAGATTTGGTGCGCGTTTGTAGGTTTAGGCAGAAGAATACTTTCTAAGTATGGATTTTGAGCCTCACGGTGCCCAAATCGAGGAAAAAACCTCAGATTCCATCGAAACGAATTCCCACATCTAGATTTGGTTGAAATAGATGCGTTAGAAGAAATGACATGAAAATCCAACCTCCGATTCGAATTTGGTGCGCGTTTGTAAGTTTAGGCTGGAGTATACATTCGAAGTATGGATTTCAAGCCTCTCGATGCCCAAATCGGGGAAACGACCTCGGATTCCATTGAAACGAATTCCCACACTAGGGTTTGGTTGAAATATAGGAATTACAAGTAAAGACATCAAAATCCGACCCCTACTTTCGAATTGGTGCGCTTTTTTACGTCTAGGTGGAAGTATACATATATTTCGGCCTCTCGAAGCCAAAATCGGGCAAATGAACTCGGATTCCATCAAAATGAATTCTCACACTGAGAGTGGGTCAAAATACACATGTTAGAAGAAATGGCGTCGAAACCAACCCCCGGTTTTCATGTGTTCCAATTTTTTAGGTTGAGGATGAAGTATATTCTCTAAGCATGGATTTTGGCCTCCCGATGCGAGAGTCGGACAAATGACCTCAGATTCTATCGAAATGAATTTCCACACTTAGGTTGGATCGAAATACACACTTTAGAAGAAATGACATCGAAATGCAAGCACAGGTTTGGAACCCGTGTTGGATTGTAGGCTTTGGCCGACTTATACTTTCTAAGTACAGGTTTCGAGTCTCTCGGTTCGCAAATCATGCAAACGACCTCGGATTGCATCGAAACGATTTCCCACACTTAGGTTTGATCAAAATACATGCGTTAGAAGAAACGACATCAAAATCCGACCCCTGATTAGGTATTGGTACGCTTTTTTTCGTTTAGGCCAAAGTATACTTTCTAAGTATGGATTTCAGGCCTCTCAGTGCCCAAAACGGGAAACGACCACGGATTCCATCGAAACAATTTCCCACACGAAGGTTGCGTCGAAATACCCACTTTAGAAGAATCGGCATCGAAAACCGGCCCGCGGTTTACATTTGGTGCCCAAATCGGGCAAGTGACCTTGGATTCTTTTGAAACGAATTCCCACAATTAGTTTGGGACAAAATACACACGTTAAATGAAACAGCATCGAAATCCGATCACAGGTTTAGATTTGGTGCTCGATTGTACGTTTAGATCGATGTATAGTTTCAACGTACGAATTTAGGGCCTCCGGTGCCCAAATTCGGCAATCGACTTCGGATTCCATCGAAATGAATTGCCACAGTTAGGTTGGATCGAAATACATGCGTTAAATCAAATAACATTGAAATCCGATCACAGGTTTGGATTTTGTGCTCGTTTGTAGGTTTAGGCTGAAGTATATTTTCTATGTACTGATTTCGAGCCTTTCAGTGCATAAATCAGGCAAATGACCTCGACTTCCATCGAAAAGAATTCCCACACTTAGGTTGGATCGAAATACACCCGTTAAATCAAATGACATCAAAATTCAATTGTAGGTTTCGATTTTGTGCACGTTTGTAGGTTTAGGCCGATATATACTTTCTAAGTATGGATTTTAAGCCACTCAATGCCCAAATCCAGCAAACAACCTCGGATTCCATCGAAACGAATTCCCACTCTTAGGTTTGGTCAAAATACGTGCATTAGAAGAAACGACAATGAATTCCGACCCCCAGTTTGGAATTGGAGCGCTGTTTAAGTTTAGGCCAAAGTATAGTTTCTAGGTATGGAGTTAGGCATCTCGGTGCGCCATTCAGGCAAATGACCACGGATTCAATCGGATCGAATTCCCACACTTAGGTTGGGTTGAAATACATGCGTTAGAAGAAACAATATCAAAATCCGACCCCAAGTTTGGATTTGGTGCGCGTTTGTAGGTTTAGGCCGAAGAATACAATCTAAGTATGGATTTTGAGCCTCACGGCGCCCAAATCATGGAAACAACCTCGAATTCCTTCAAAACGAATTCCCACACTCAGGTTTGGTCAGAATACTGGCGTTAAGAGAAACATGATCAAAATCCAACCCCCGGTTTTGAGTTGGTGCGTTTTTTTACTTTTTGGCTGAAGCATACTTTCTAAGTACAGATTTCGAGCCTCTCGGTTCGGAAATCTTGCAAACGATCTCAAATTGCGTTGAAACGATTTCCCACACTTAGGTTTGGTAAAAAATACATGCATTAGAAGAAACGACATCGAAATCCGACCCCCGGTTTGGTATGGGTACGCTTTTTTTCGTTTAGGCCGAAGTATACTTTCTAAGTATGGATTTCAAGCCTCTCAGTGCCCAAATCGGGCAAACGACCTCGGATTCCATCGAAACGATTTCCCACACTAATTTGGGACAAAATTCATATGTTAAAAGAAACTGCATCGAAATCCGAACGCAGGTTTAAATTTGGTGCGAGATTGTACGTTTACACCGATGTATACTTTCAACGTACGAATTTGGGGCCTCTTAGTGCCGAAATAAAGCAATCGACTTCGGATTCCATCGAAACAAATTGCCACACTTAGGTTGGATCGAAATACATGTGTTAAATCAATTAACATTGAAATCCAATCACAGGTTTGTATTTTGTGCGCGTTTGTAGGTTTAGACTGAAGTATATTTTCTAAGTATGGATTTCGAGCCTTTCAGTGCATAAATCGGGCAAATGACCCCGACTTCCATCGAAACGAATTCCCACACTTAGATTGGATCGAAATACACGTGTTAAATCAACTGACATCAAAATCCAATCACAGGTTTGGATTTTTTGCGCGTTTGTAGGTTTAGGCCGATGTATAATTTCTAAGTATGGATTTTGAGCCCCTCGGTGCCCAAATCAGGCAAACGACCTCGAATTCCATCGAAATGAATTCCCACTCTTAAGTTTGGTCGAAATACGTGCATTAGAAGATACAACATTGAATTCCGACCGCCAGTTTGAAATTGGAGCCTTTTTTTACGTTTGGGCCGAAGTATAGTTTCTAGTTGTGGATTTCGGCCTCTCAGTGCGCCATTCGGGCAAACGACCCTGGATTCAATCGAATCAAATTGCCACACTTAGGTTGGGTCAAAATACATGCATTAGAAGAAATAGTATCGAAATCCAACCCCCGGTTTGGATTTGGTGCGCGTTTGTAGGTTTGGGCCGAACAATACTTTCTAAGTAGGGATTACGAGCCTCACGGCGCCCAAATCAAGGAAACAACCTCGGATTCCATCGAAATGAATTCCCACACTCAGGTTTGGCTGACATACTGGCGTGAAAAGAAACATCATCGAAATCCGACCCCCGGTTTTGAATTGGTGCACTTTTTTACGTTTAGGCTGAAGTATACTTTCTAATTATGGATTTCGGCCTCTCGGTGCGTAAATTGGGCAAACGACCACGGATTCTATCGAAATGAATTCCCACACTTAGGTTGGATTGAAGTACACGGGTTAGATCAAATGACATCAAAATCCGATCATAGGTTTGGATTTGGTGCGTGTTTGTAGGTTTAGGCCGAAATTTACTTTCTAAGTATGAATTCCTGGTCTCTCTGTACCAAAATCGGGGAAACGAACTTGGATTCCATTGAAACTAATTCTCACACTTTGGTTGGATCAAAATACACGCCTTAGAAGAAATAGCATCGAAATCTGACCCCTGGATTAAATGTGGTGCATTTTTTTAGGTTTTGGAAGAAGCATACTTTCTAAGTATAAATTTCGGCCTCTCAGTGTGCAAATCGAGCAAACGACCTCAGATTCTACCGAAACGAATTCCCACACTTAGGTTGGATTGAAATACACGTGTTAGAAGATATGACATCAAAATCCGGTCACAGGTTTGGATTTCTAGCGCGTTTCTAGGTTTTTATGTTTAAGTCGAAGAATAGTTTCTAGGTATGGATTTCGACCTCTTGGTGTGCCATTCGGGGAAACAACCACGGATTCTATCGAATCGAATTCCCACACTTAAGGTGGGTCAAAATAAATGCATTAGAAGAAACAGCATCGAAATGCGACCCCTGGTTCGAATTTGGTGCGCATTTGTTGGTTTAGGCTGAATTATACTTTCGAAGTATGGATTTCAAGCCTCTCGCTGCCAAAATCGGGGAAACGAATTCCCACACTGAGACTTGGATTTCGGCCTCTCAAAGCCCAAATCGGGCAAATGAACTTGGATTCTATCGAAACGAATTCTCACATGTAGGGTGGGTCAAAATACTTGCGTTAGAAGAAATAGCATCGAAATCCGACCCCTGGTTCAAATTTGGTGCGCCTTTTTTAGGTTTAGGCTGACGTTTACTTTTGAACTATGGATTTCAACCCTCTCCGTGCCCAAATCGGGGAAACAACCTCAGATTCCATTGAAACGAATTCCCACACTGAAGTTTGGTTGAAATATAGGCATTACAAGTAACGACATCGAAATCCGGCCTCTGGTTTCGAATTGGTGCGCTTATTTATGTCTAGGCGGAAGTACACATAGATTCCGGACTCTCGGAGCCCAAATTGGGCAAATGAACTCGGATCTCACACTTCGAGTGGGTCGAAATACATGCGTTAGAAGAAACGGCAATTAAATCCGACCCCCGATTTTGATGTGTTGCAATTTTAGGTTTAGGATGAAGTATATTTTCTAAGCATGGATTTTGGCCTCCCGGTACGAAAATCGGGCAAATGACCTCGGATTCTATCGAAATGAATTCCCACACTTAGGTTGGATCGAAATACACGTGTTAGAAGAAATGACATCGAAATGCCAGCATGGGTTTAGAATTTGTGCGGGTTCGTAGGCTTAGGCCGAGGAATTCTTTCTATGTACGGATTTCGAGCCTCTCGATTCGCAAATCATGCAAACGACATCGGATTGCATCGAAACGATTTCCCACACTTAGGTTTGGTCAAAATACATTGTTAGAAGAAATGACATTGAAATCCGACACCCAGTTTGGTATTGGTACGCCTTTTTTCTTTTAGGCAGAAGTATACTTTCTAAGTACGGATTTCAGGTCTCTCAGTGCCCAAATCGGGCAAACGACCTCGGATTCCATTGAAACGATTTCCCAAACTAAGGTTGCATGAAAAGCCGACCCACGGTTTGCTTTGGTGCACTTTTTTAGGTTTAGGCCGAACTATACTTTCTAAGTATGGTTTTCAGTCTGTCGTGCCCAAATCGGGCTAGCGTCCTCGGATTCCATTGAAACGAATTCCCACACTTAGTTTGGGAAAAAAATACATGTGTTAAAAGAAATGGCATCGAAATCCAATCACAGGTTTAGATTTGGTGCGCGATTGTACGTTTGGACCAATGTATACTTTCAACGTACGAATTTAGGGCCTCTCGGTGCCCAAATCGAAACGAATTCGTACTCTTAGGATTGGTCAAAATACGTGCATTAGAAGAAACGACATTGAATTCCGATCCCCAGTATGGAATTGGAGCGGTTTTTACGTTTAGGCCGAAGTATAGTTTCTAGGTATGGATTTCGACCTCTCGGTGTGCCATTCGGGCAAACGACCATGGATTCAATCGAATCGAATTCCCACACGTAGGATGGTTTGAAATACTTGCATTAGAAGAAACGACATCGAAATCCAACCCCCAGTTCGAATTTGGTGCGCGTTTGTAGGTTTAGGTTGAAGTATACTGTCGAAGTATGGATTTCAAGCCTCTCGGTGCCCAAATTGGGGAAACGACCTCGGATTCCATTGAAACGAATTCCCACACTGAGGTTTGGTAGAAATATAGGTGTTACAAGTAACGACATCGAAATCCGACCCCCGGTTTTGATGTGTTGCATTTTTTAGGTTTAGAACGAAAATCAGGCAAATGACCACGGATTTAATCAAAATGAATTCCCACACTTTGGTTGGATCGAAATACATGCGTTAGAAGAAATGACATCAAAATGCAAGCACAGGTTTGGATTTTGAGCGGGTTTGTAGGCTTAGGCCGAGGTATACTTTCCAAGTACGGATTTCGAGCCTCTCGGTTCGCAAATCATGCAAACGACCTCGGATTGCATCGAAACTATTTCCCACACTTAGGTTTGGTCGAAATACATACGTTAGAAGAAACAACATCGAAATCCGACCCCCGGTTTGGTATTGGTACGCTTTTTTTCGTTTAGGCCGGAAGTATACTTTCTAAGTATGGATTTCAGGCCTCTCAGTGCCCAAATCGGGCAAACGACCTCGGATTCCATCGAAATGATTTCCCACACTAAGGTTGCATCGAAATACATGCGTTAGAAGAAACGACATCGAAATCCGACCCCCGGTTTGGTATTGGTACGCTTTCTTTCGTTTAGGCTGGAAGTATACTTTCTAAGTATGGATTTCAGGCCTCTCAGTACCCAAATTGGGCAAACAACCTCGGATTCCATTGAAATGGTTTCCCACACTAAGGTTGCATCAAAATACCCGTGATAGAAGAATGGACATCAAAATCCGACCAGCGGTTTGCACTTGGGGCACTTTTTTAGGTTTAGGCCAAACTATACTTTCTAAGTATGGCTTTGGGCCTATCGGTTCCCAAATCGGGCTAGCGATCTCGGATTCCATTGGTACGAATTCCCACACTTAGTTTGGGACAAAATACATGCGTTAAAAGAAACGACATCAAATTCTGGTACAGGTTTAGATTTGGTGCGCGATTGTACGTTTAGACCGATGTATACTTTCAATGTACAAATTTAGGGCCTCTCGGTGCCGAAATCAAGCAAACGACTTCAGATTCCATCGAAATGAATTGCCACACTTAGGCTGGATCGAAATACATGTGTTAAATCAAATAACATTGAAATCCGATCACAGTTTGGATTTTATGCGCGTTTGTAGGTTTAGGCTGAAGTATATTTTCTAAGTATGAATTTCGAGCCTCTTGGTGCCTAAATCGGGGAAACGATCTCGGATTCCATCGAAATGAATTCCCACACTTTGGTTTTGTCGAAATACGTGTGTTAGAAGAAACGACATTGAAATCCAAGCCCGGTTTGGAATTGGAGCTCTTTTTAACGTTTAAGCCAAAGTATACTTTATAAGTATGGATTTCGAACTCTTGGTGCGCCAATCGGGCAAATGACCACGGATTCAATCGAAATGAATTCCCACACTTAGGCTGGATCGAAATACATGCCTTGGAAGAAATGACATCGAAATCCGATCACAGGTTTGGATTTCTTGTGCGCTTGTCGGTTTAGGCCGAAGCATACCTTCTAAGTATGGATTCCAAGCCTCTCGATGCCCAAATCGGGCAAACGACCTCAGATTCCATCAGAACAAATTCCCAGTACTAGGTTTGGTCAAAATACCTGCGTTAGAAGAAATGTCATCGAAATCCGACCCACAGTATGGAATTGGAGCACTTTTTTACGTTTAGGTTGAAGATAGTTTCTAGGTATGGATTTCGACCTCTCGGTGCACCATTAGGGCAAACGACTACGGATTCAATCGAATCGAATTCCCACATGTAGGGTGGGTCGAAATACTTGCGTTAGAAGAAATAGCATCGAAATCCGACCCCTGGTTCAAATTTGGTGCGCTTTTGTAGGTTTAGGCCGAAGTATACTTTCGAACTATGGATTTCAACCCTCTCCGTGCCCAAATTGGGGAAACAACCTCAAATTCCATTGAAACGAATTCTCACACTGAGGTTTGGTTGAAATATAGGCATTACAAGTAACGACATCGAAATTCGGCCCCTGGTTTCGAATTGGTGCGCTTTTTTACGTTTAGGCGGAAGTACACATAGATTCTGGACTCTCGAAGCCCAAATTGGGAAAATGAACTCGGATTCCATCGAAATGAATTCTCACACTTAGAGTGGGTCGAAATACATGCGTTAGAAGAAACGGCATCGAAATTCGACCCCCGATTTTGATGTGTTGCAATTTTAGGTTTAGGACGAAGTATATTTTCTAAGCATGGATTTTGGCCTCCCGGTACGAAAATCGGGCAAATGACCTCGGATTCTATCGAAATGAATTCCCACACTTAGGTTGGATTGAAATATACGCGTTAGAAGAAATGACATCGAAATGCCAGCACGGGGAAGTAGCTAACTCATTTCGAGAGAACAACGACCTCCGATTGGGGAAACGTCCTCGGATTGGTGCACCTGATCTGATTCTCGATCCATCCATGGCTGCCACTGCCGGCCAGCCGGCAGGGGCCCCAGGCGCTGATGCTGCTCGCGTTGATGTGCCACCTGTTCGCCCTTGGTCTGCTCTGTTCACCTCTAACCGAGCAAAATCTAATGGCCTTTCTCTTGATTATATCTGCCCTACTTCGGAAAATGGAGTGAAGGTCGTGTAGTGTCCTTCTTCTGAAACTGAGGAAGACATTTCGCCCTGGTCTGGTGCGCTGGTGGGGTTTGTTCTCGGTCCAAAGCCCTATTTTTAGAGCTTAAAGAACTTTGTTCTCAAAGCTTGGGCTCCAAAAGGAAATCTCATTGTCTCTTCTCTGGACAATGGAATCTTCATCTTTGATTTCAGCTGCGACGAAGATAAACTCCAAATCCTTGAAGCTGGGCCTTGGTTCTTTAACCAAAAGCCCCTAATCCTCAGGCCCTGGAGCCCCCGCTCAAGCTGGAGAAACCCCTGATCTCTTCGATTCCCCTCTGGATAAAGCTCCCCAGCCTTCAACTTCACCTTTGGGGCCAGCGTATGCTTAGTCGTCTGGCCAGTGCCATCGGGAACCCTCTTTTCACCGATAAAGTTACCGCGGACAGGGAGCGTCTCTCTTATGCTCGAATCTGTGTTGAGGTCTATGCTTCTGCTGAGCTTCCTGACTATATCGTAGTCCAGAATCCTGATGGATCCACGTTTAATCAACAAGTGCAATATGATTGGAAACCTCTTCAATGCGCCAGGTGCTCGACCTTTAGCCACACTGAAACCAAATGTGCTACGAAGCAAATGTTGGTCCCCAAAAATAAGAGCGATGATTTCCCAGCTGCTTCAAATGTGAATACTGAAACCCCCTCCGATGGGATCGTTCAGCAACCTCGATGTCGCTCTCTCATGAGTGAGCCCTCTTCAACTGCAAATTCAGATGAGGAGGACGAGGCTGTCGATGGGAATGATGGTGAAGGACTTGGTGATCTCATATCTGCCTCAAAGGGTGATGTTGTAACTCCGAATGTGGAGGATGAGGATGACATTTCTTTCGAAGTTGGCTTCACCTCTTATCGCCCATCCCCTGTTCGACGGTTTGCCTCTTACAAAGATCGTGATGAAGCAATCAGTAAAAACCCGCTTATTGACTGGGAGCTTCAAGAAAGTACTGGCTCTGACTTTGAACAACATGCTCTTCTCTCCTCAACTCCCGACAAGCCTCGTTTTTCACCATCCAAGGACCTTGACCCAAATGCCTACCTAGGTCCAAATCAAATGAATCTGAGTCATGACTGTAGTGTTTCCAGCCCCAACCTCTTTGATGCTTTGAATACTCTGGGTGAAGATGATATTTCCAGTTTAAGCCAACCTCCTTCTTCAAGGTCGCGTAAATTGAAGCCTCGGCCTAGCAATGACTGTACTATCTCGGTTCCTGATCCCGTGCCTCAGCCTGGCCTTATCAGCTCGCTTAGTACAAACCGATCTTTGCACAATAGCCCCCCTAGGGGGGTCTACTACTCTTAATTTGTCTCGTTCTGACGAATAAGTTCGCAGCCTGGAACATTCGTGGTTTAAATGATCCTTTGAAGCAAGCTGAGATCAGAAAACTTATTGCTCTGCAACGACTCTCACTAATGGCTATTCTGGAATCGCGGGTCCGAAAGATCAATTGCTCGAAAACTCTCACTAAGGTTGCGAGAGGCTGGTGTATCGCTGCAAACTATGATCATTCCCCTCTGGGGAGAATATGGATGATATGGGATCCCTCAGTTCTTCAAATGCAGGTCCTTAGTGTGTCTGATCAATATATTCACTGCCATGTTGCTAGCCCCTCTCCTTGGATGATCCTTGGTGACTTCAATGTTGTTCGATTTCAAGAAGAAAAGATTGGTGGATCCCCTTACCAACCTCGCAACTCCGGGTCTTTCAATGATTGTCTTCAGCATCTTGGAATGTTTGATATCAAAAGTAAAGGGTTGTACTGCACCTGGAGCAATTCATCATGTATTGGCAGTCGTCGCATCCAATGAAAACTTGACCGAGTCCTTTGCAACATAGAATGGTGAACTAAATTTCTAGCTTCAGAAGCGAATTTTCTTCCCCCTGGTGTCTTTGATCATTCCCCCATGCTAGTTACCATCCACCCCCCGCCCCCCAGAGGGAAGGCGCCCTTCAAGTTTTTCAACTTCTGGACCCAAGACCCCGAGTTTTTGCCTCTGGTCGAGGAAGTCTGGAGAACTAGAGTTGATGGTAACCCGATGTTCAAGGTTGTGCAAAAACTAAAAGCTCTCAAATCCCGGCTTCGAAGTTGGAGTAAGTTCAAGTTTAGCAACATCTCCCTCAGAGTTTCTCAAGCTAAACAGGACCTTGACATGGCTCAATTGAATCTGCACCAAAACCCTTCAAATGAAGATCTCATTGCTGCTGAAAAAAGATACTCTCGAGAGTATGACACCCTGGCCAGAGCAGAAGAAGCTACTCTAAGACAAAACTCCAGACTTCTCTGGCTCTCCTTGGGCGACAACAATACAAAATTTTTTCACAGTAGTCTTTCATCTAGACGTGGCTTCAACAGGATTTCTGAAATTCTGGTTGATGGGGCAACTCTGACTTAGGAAAATGAGATTAAGGATGCTGGCCTCCACTTCTTTGAACATCTGCTGACCAAACCTCAGACTTATGATGACCTCGATCTCTCTGGCTTTCCAAGTCTTCGCACTATGGATCCTCAGGATTTCCATTTGCTCGTCGCTCCCATCACTCCTTTGGAAATCAAGTGGGCATTCTTTGATAGCGATGACAAATCCCCAGGCCCAGATGGCTACACTGCTCATTTTTTCAAAATCGCTTGGGATATAATTGAACATGATATAGTGCATGCTGTCCAGAATTTTTTCCACTCAAAACTATTGACTGAGATAAATTCAACGCTGATTACTCTAATCCCCAAGGTGCCACGCCCTAATGCGTTCTCGGATTACCGGCCCATCTCTCTTTGCAATACAGTTTATAAGTGCATTTCCAAGATCTTAGCGCATCGGCTAAAGGCTGTGATCCCTTCCATTATCAGTGAAAACCAATCAGCATTCATCAAGGGGTAAAATATTTCTGACAGTGTTCTCCTTACTCATGAGTTGGTTCGAAATTATCACCGCGACACGGGGCCTCCGAGATGTGCGATCAAGATTGATCTCCGAAAGGCCTTTGACACAGTTCGATGGGACTACCTTATCTCATGGGGCTTCCGTCCACTTTTATCCGCTGGCTAATTCCTTGTTTTACAACCCCTAGGTTCTCGGTGGTGATAAATGGTGCCCCTCATGGTTACTTTAAAAGCTCTCGTGGTCATCGACAAGGAGATCCACTATCTCCTTATTTATTTGTCATTGCCATGGAAGGGTTTTCAGCTCTCCTCAACCAAGCTATGCGCACAGGCCTCTTATCTCCTCATCCCAGGTGCAGAAATCCTTTGATTTCTCATATTAGTTTTGCTGATGATCTTTTTGTTTTCCTAAAAGCAGCTCCATCCTCAGCTCATGAACTCCGCAAGGTGCTGTCACACTTCTCATCTATCTCAGGCCTTCACCCAAATCCTCTTAAGAGCCAGATGTTCTTTGCTGGAACCGCCTCAAGCACTCAATCAGCTTTCAAGCGCATCCTGCACTTTCGTATTGGAAGTCTACCTGTTAAATACTTGGGGCTTCCCCTCATCTCTGGGCGACTCGCAACGTCAGCATGCCAACCTCTGATTGATAGGCTCACGTCCAAAGTGCAAAGTTGGAAAGGTAGATTCCTCTCATATGCTGGGCGTGTTGAGCTCATCAAATCTGTCCTGAACAGTCTCCACATCTTCTGGCCAAGCTCCTTATTCTACCTAAGTCCATCACCAAAAAGATTGAACAGATCAGCTGTAAATTTCTATGGTCAGGGCCCGATTTGCTAAGGAAAATGCACCCATTAGCATGGTCTTCTATCTGCCGACCAAAAGATAGGTGGTTTGGGTATTAGGAAGCTCTCTGACTGGAACAAAGCTGGAATCATGCGCTAACTCTGGTCTATTGTTACCCATACTGATAGCTTCTGGGTTAAATGGTGTTACCAGTACCTAATCCGCAAGAAGCACTTCTGGACCCTTAAAATACCTTCTGACTGCTCCTGGGTTTGGAGGAAGATTCTTCAAGTTCGAGATCTCGCCAAAGACTATATCACCTACTCCATTGCAAATGAATCATCCACGGCCCTATGGCTTGACCCGTGGCATCCCCGCGACATTCTATCTAAAATCTATGCTGACCGTTTACAATATGACTCAAGGCTGTCTCGTGAGGCGAAAGTTGCTGAAATTTTGTCTAGTGCTACTTGGGATCCTCCTCCAGCTCTCTCTGCTGATTTGATGACAGTTTGGGGTGAACTTCCCTTCATAAAAATTAACTCCTCTCTCCCATCAGATCGTGTAATCTGGACTCCCAACAGCAGCGGTAATTACTCGCTTAAATCAGCTTGGGACAACATCTGCGCTCAATCTTCCCCTGTGACGTGGTGGAATCTAGTTTGGTCTTCTCACAGCATCCCGAGGCACTCGTTCATTGCCTGGCTTGCTCTATCCAACAGCTTGCTTACCCAGGATCGCCTGCTTCGTCTCAACATCATCCCTCACTCCCGTTGTTTTTTCTGTTGGGCAAATGATGAGAGCACAAGCCACCCTTTCTTCGACTGTCCCGTCCCTCGGCAGATATGGACTCACATCCTTGCTCTTTGTGGTCACTCAGGAAGACTAATGGACGGCTAAGGAATTCCATGGTAATTCTCTTCCTCAAAGCATTAAAAGAACGGCATTTTGTGGAACCATCTATCACATATGGTGCGAAAGGAACAACCGCATATTCTCCAATATCTCCCGTCCAACTGATGCTCTTATCAACAGCATTATTTCGGACACCCGACTCAGGTTTGAATCAGGAAATTTCCTTGTTCCTGACTCTGTTTCAAACCGTATTTTTTTATGGCCCGATGGCAAATCAAATGCAACTATTTCTCTAAGCCTGATCAATGGTGCTCGTGGACACCTCTGCCACAAAATAACTGGGTGCTCAATACTGATGGCTCTATAAGGAATGGGGTGGCAGGCCTATGCGGTATTTTGAGGGATACTCATGGGACTCCCGTTTTTGCTTACGGCGAAGGGATTATAGACACTGACATTCTCAAAATGGAAATTCTGGCCATTGTTAGAGGGATCGAAATTGCTCTTCAACACAACATCCAAGACATTATCATTGATTCAGATTCCCTTCTAGCCACGCGATATCTGAACTCCTTGAGCGAACCTCCTTGGCTCCTTTGTAACCTTATCTCGCACTATAAGCATTTACTCAATGGTTTCCGTTCGGATGCCATCAACCACATTTGGCGAGAAAGCAACAGAGGTGCTGATTTCTTAGCAAAGTTCTTTGTCCCAAAGTCTTCTATTATTTTTCATCCTAGGGAGTTTCCTTTGGCTCTTTCCTCTATCTTGCCCTCCAAAAAAAAAAAAATGCCAGCACGGGTTTAGAATTTGTGCGGGTTCGTAGGCTTAGGCCAAGGTATTCTTTCTAAGTACGGATTTCAAGCCTCTCGATTCGCAAATCATGCAAACGACATCAGATTGCATCGAAACGATTTCCCACACTTAGGTTTGGTCGAAATACATGCGTTAGAAGAAATGACATTGAAATCCGACACCCAGTTTGGTATTGGTACGCCTTTTTTCGTTTAGGCCGAAATATACTTTCTAAGAATGGATTTCAGGTCTCTCAGTGCCCAAATCGGGCAAACGACCTCGGATTCTAATGAAAAGATTTCCCAAACTAAGGTTGCATGAAAAACCGACCCACGGTTTGCTTTTGGTGCACTTTTTTAGCTTTAGGCCGAACTATACTTTCTAAGTATGGTTTTCAGCCTGTCGTGCCCAAATCGGGCTAGCAACCTCGGATTCCATTGAAATGAATTCCCACACATAGTTTGGGAAAAAATACACTTGTTAAAAGAAACGGTATCGAAATCCAATCACAGGTTTAGATTTGGTGCGCGATTGTACGTTTATACAGATGTATACTTTCAACATACGAATTTAGGGCCTCTCGGTGCCCAAATCGAAACGAATTCGTACTCTTAGGTTTGGTCAAAATACGTGCATTAGAAGAAACGACATTGAATTCCGACCCCCGGTATGGAATTGGAGTGCTTTTTACGTTTAGGCCGAAGTATAGTTTCTAGGTATGGATTTCGACCTCTTGGTGCGCCATTCGGGCAAATGACCACGGATTCAATCGAATCGAATTCCCACAGGTAGGATGGGTTGAAATACTTGCATTAGAAGAAACGGCATCGAAATCCAACCCCCGGTTCGAATTTGGTGCGCGTTTGTAGGTTTAAGTTGAAGTATACTGTCGAAGTATGGATTTCAAGCCTCTCGGTGCCCAAATCGGGGAAACGACCTCGGATTCCCTTGAAACCAATTCCCACACTGAGGTTTGGTAGAAATATAGGTGTTACAAGTAACGACATCGAAATTCGACCCCCGGTTTTGATGTGTTGCATTTTTAGGTTTAGGACGAAAATCGGGCAAATGACCACGGATTTTATCAAAATGAATTCCCACACTTTGGTTGGATCGAAATACATGCGTTAGAAGAAATGACATCAAAATACGAGCACAGGTTTGGATTTTGAGCGGGTTTGTAGGCTTAGGCCGAGGTATACTTACCAAGTACGGATTTCGAGCCTCTCGGTTCGCATCATGCAAACGACCTCGGATTGCATCAAAACGATTTCCCACACTTAGGTTTGGTCAAAATACATGCGTTAGAAGAAACGACATCGAAATCCGACCCTCGGTTTAGATGTGGTGCACTTTTTTAGGTTTGGGACGAAGTATACTTTCAAAGTATAAATTTCCGCCTCTCGGTGCGTAAATCAAGCAAACGACCTCGGATTCTACTGAAATGAATTCTCACACTTAGGATGGATCAAAATACACACGTTAGGTGAAATGACATCAAAATCCGGTCACAGGTTTGGATTTCTTGCGCGTTTGTAGGTTTACACCGAAGTATACTTTCTAAGTATGGATTTCGAGCCTCTCGGTGCCCAAATCGGAGAAACGATCTCGGATTCCATCGAAACAAATTCTGACACTTAGGTTTGGTCGAAATACATGCGTTAGAAGAAACGACATTGAGATACGAATCCGGTTTGGAATTGGAGAGCTTTTTTACGTTTAGGCCGAAGTATATTTTCTAAGGTATGGATTTCGACCTGTTGGTGCGCCAATCGGGCAAACGACCACGGATTCAATCGAAATGAATTCCCACACTTAGGCTGGATCGAAATACACACGTTATAAGAAATTATATCGAAATCCGATCGCAGGTTTGGATTTCTTGCTCGTTTGTAGGTTTAGACCGAAGTATACCTTCCTTCTAAGTATGGATTTCGAGCCTCTCGGTGCCCAAATCGGGCAAACGACCTCAGATTCCATCGAAACGAATTCCCACAACTAGGTTCGGTCGAAATATGTGCGTTAGAAGACATGACATCGAAATCCGATCCCCGGTAAGGAATTGGAGAGCTGTTTTATGTTTAGGCCGAAGTGTAGTTTCTAGGTATGGATTTCGACCTCTTGGTGCACTAGTAGGGCAAACGACCACGGATTCGATCGAATCGAATTCCCACACATAGGGTGGGTCGAAATATATGCGTTAGAAGAAACGGCTTCGAAATCCGACCCCCGGTTCGAATTTTGTCCTCGTTTGTAGGTTTAGGCTGAATTATACTTTTGAAGTATGGATTTCAAGCCCCTCGGTGCCCAAATCGGGGAAACGACCTCAGATTCCATTGAAACGAATTCCCACACTGAGGTTTTGGTTGAAATATAGGTGTTACAAGTAACGCCATCGAAATCCGACCCCCGGTTTTGAATTGGTGTGCTTTTTTACGTCTAGGCGGAAGTACACATAGATTTCAGCCTCTCAAAGCCCAAATCGGGCAAATGGACTCAGATTCCATCGAAACGAATTCTCACACTTAGAGTGGGTCGAAATACACGTGTTAGAAGAAATGACATCAAAATCCGACCCCCGGTTTTGATGTGTTGCACTTTTTTAGGTTTAGGATGAAGTATATTTTCTAAGCATGGGTTTTGGTCTCCTAGTGCGAAAATCGAGCAAATGACCTCGGATTCTATTGAATGAATTCCCACACTGAGGTTGGATTGAAATACATGCATTAGAAGAAATGACATCGAAATGCAAGCATAGGTTTGGAATTTGAGCGTGTTTGTTGGTTTACGGATTTCGGCCCTCTTGGTTCGCAAATCATGTAAAGGACCTCGGATTGCATCGAAACAATTTTGCACACTTAGGTTTGGTCGAAATACATGCGTTAGAAGAAACGACTACGAAATCCGACCCCCAATTTTGTATTGGTACGCTTTTTTCGTTTAGGCTGAAGTGTACTTACTAAGTATGGATTTCTGGCCTCTCAGTGCCCAAATCGAGATTCCATCGAAATCCCAATTGTACGAGATTCCATCGAAATACCGATTGTACGGGATTCCATCGAAATCCCATACTAAGGTTGCATCGAAATACCCACGTTAGAAGAATCGGCATCGAAAACCAACCCACGGTTTGCACTTGGTGCACTTTTTTAGGTTTGGCCAAACTATACTTTCTAAGTACGGATTTCGGCCTGTCGGTGCCCAAATCAGGCTAGTGACCTCAGATTCCATTGAAGCGAATTCCCATACTTAGTTTGGGACAAAATACACGCGTTAAAAGAAAAGGCATCGAAATCCAATCACAGGTTTAGATTTGGTGCGCGATTGTACTTTAGACCGATGTATACTTTCAACGTACGAATTTAGGGCCTCTCGGTGCCCAAATCAGCCAATCGACTTCGGATTCCATCAAAACGAATTGACACACTTAGGTTGGATCGAAATACATGGGTTAGATCAAATAACATTGAAATCCGATCACAGGTTTGGATTTTGTGCGCGTTTGTAGGTTTAGGCTGAAGTATATTTTCTAAGTATTGATTTCATGCCTTTCTGTGCATAAATCGGGCCAATGACATTGACTTCCATCGAACCAAATTCCCACACTTAGGTTGGATCGAAATACATGCGTTAAATGAAATGCCATCAAAATCCAATCTCAGGTTTGGATTTTGTTCGCGTTTGTAGGTTTAGGCCGATGTATACTTTTTAAGTATGGATTTTGAGCCACTAGAAATGAATTCCCACTCTTAGATTTGGTCGAAATACGTGCATTAGAAGAAACGACATTGAATTCCGACCCCCGGTTTGGAATTGGAGCGCTTTTTTACGTTTAGGCCGAAGTATAATTTCTAGGTATGGATTTCGGCCTCTCGGTGCGCCCATTCAGCAAAGACACGGATTCCAATCGAATCGAATTCCCACAATTCAGGTGGGCGAAATACCTGCGTTTTAAGAAATAGTATCAGAAACCCGACCCCCTGTTTTGATTGGTGCCCGTTTGTAGGTAGTAGGCCGAAGAATACGTTTTCTAAGAGGGATTTCGAGCCTCACGTTGCCACTACAATCAGGAAACAACCTCCAAAAGATCCATCGAAACGAATGCCCACACTCAGGTTGTTGACATACTGGCGTTTAAAAGAAACAAGCATCAAAATCCGCCCTTGGTTTGAAATTGGTTGCGGTTTTTTTTTACGTTTAGGCTAGAGTATACTTTCTACGTAGGATTCTTGGCCTCTCGGTGCGTAAATTTGGAAAACGACCACGAATTCTATCAAAAAGAATTCCCACACTTAGGTTGGATTGAAATACACAGGTTAGATCAAATGTCATCGAAATCCGATCACACGTTTGGATTTGGGGCGTGTTTGTAGGTTTAGGCCGAAATTTACTTTCTAAGTATGAATTCCCCGGTCTCTGTTTGCCCACATCAGGGAAACGAACTCGGATTCCATCGAAACAAATTCTGACACTTAGGTTGGATCAAAATACACCCCTTAGAAGAAATGGCATCGAAATCTGACCCCCGGTTTAGATGTGGTGCACTTTTTTAGGTTTGGGACGAAGTATACTTTCTAAGTATAAATTTCGGCCTCTCGGTGCGCAAATCGAGCAAACGACCTCGGATTCTACCGAAATGAATTCTCACTCTTACGTTGGATCAAAATACATGCGTTACAAGAAATGACATCAAAATCCGATCACAGGTTTGTATTTCTAGCGCGTTTGCTGGTTTATGCTGAAGTATACCTTCTAAGTATGGATTTCGATCCTCTTGATGCACAAATCGGGCAAACGACCTCAGATTCCATCGAAACGGAATTCCACCACTTGGTTTGGTCGAATACGGTGTTAGAAAGACGCTGACATTGAAATTAAACCCGGGTTCGTTTAGTGTGCACTGCCATTTTTAGTTTTTAGGACGAAGTTAGTTTATTTTCTAAGCATGGATTTTGGCCTCCCCCGTGCGAAAATCGGGCAACTGACCTCGTATTTTCTAAGTCCGAAATGGAATTCCCACACTTGGTTGGATCGAAATACATCATAGAAAAATGACAGCGACAATACGAGCACATTGTAAATTTGGGCGTGTTTGTAGTCTTAGGCGAGGTAAGCCTTTCAAAGTAGCGATTTTGAAGCTTCATTCGTTTCGCAAAACATGCTATCAACGACCTCGACTTGCATCAACGATTCCCCATACTTAGTTTGGTCAAAATACATGCGCCGTTAGAAGAAAGACATTGAATATGACCCGCCATTTTTGGTGTTGGTCCCTTTTTTTTCGTTTAAAGCCGAAGGATACGTTCTAAGTCGGATTTCTGGCCTCCCATTGCCCAATTGGGCAGTTAACGACTTCAAGATTCCCATCGAAATGACTTCCCACATAAGGTTCTCAAGAATACCCCCGGTATAAGAATCGGCATCGAAATCCGACCCGTGGTTTGCATTTGGTGCACTTTTTTAGGGTTTAGGCCAAAACATACTTTCTAGTATGAGTTCGGCTGCGATGTGCGGGCTAGCGACCTTGGATTCCTTGAATGAATTCCACACTTATTTGGGACGAAAATACACGCTTTAAAAGAAATGGCATCAAAAAATCCGATCACGGTTTCAATTTGGGCGGCGTTGTAATTAACCGAGTATACTTTCAATGTACGATTTAGGGCCTCTCGTGCCAAATCAAGCACTCGCTTCGATTCCATCGAAACGGAATTGGCCACACTTAAGGTTTGACGAAATACATGCTTAAATAAAAGAACCATGAAATCCGAGGCACAGGTTTGGAATTTTGCGCTGTAGTGCAGTTTACGCTGAAGGTATATTTTCTAAGTATGGATTCTAGCTTTCGGTGCATAATCGGCAATGCCCTCGACTTCCCGTCGAACGAATTTCCCACACTTAGGTTGGACCTCGATATACCACTCGATAACTCAAATACCTCACAATCCAATCGCTGTTTGGATTTTGTGCGCGTTTTGTAGGTTAGGCTGATTTATACTATCTAAAGTATGGCTTTGAGCCACTCGCTCTGTGCCTCCATCGGAAAACGACCTCTGATTCCATCGAAACGTTCCTCACTCCTTAGTTTGGTCGAATATATGCATTAGAAGAAAGACAATTTGAATTCCGCCCCTGGTTTGGAATTAGAGCACTTTGTTTACCGTTAGGCCGAAGTATAGGTCTAAGTAGGGATTTCGGCCTCCTCCGCGAGCCATTCGGTGCAATGACCACGGATTCAAACGATCGATTCCCACACTTAGGTTGGGTCGAAATACATCGTTAGAAGAAACAAATATCGAAATCTGAACCCCGGTTTTGTTGGGAGCGCATTTGTAAGTTTAGGCCGAAGAAAGTAATACTTTCTAGTATGGATTTCGAGCCTCACGGTGCCCAAAATAAAGGAAACAACCTCGGATTTCCATCGAACGAATTCCGACGTCACTACGTTTGGTCGACATAATTGTGTTCAAAGAAACAACATCGAATTTCCGACCCCCAGTTTTGAATCGGTGCGCTTTTTTTTTTTTTTTTGCAAGAATGTACTTTCTAAGTTTGATTTCGGCCTCTCGGTGCGTAAATTGGCAAACGACCATGGATTCTATCGAAACGCATTCCCACACTTAGGTTGTATTGAAATACACGGGTTAGATAGATCAAAGGACATACGAAATCCAATCACTGTTTGGATTTGGTGCATGTTTGTAGGTTTAGGCCGAAATTTCTTTCTAAGTATCAATTTTGGGTCTCTCTGTGCCCAAATCGGGAAACAAACTCGGATTCCATCAAAAAACGAATTCTCAAACTTAGGTTGGATCAAAATACATGCCTTATAAGAAAACACAGCATCAAAATCGACACCCCGGTTAGATGTGGTGCACTTTTTAGGATTGGGACAAGTATACTTTGTAGTATAAATTTCGGCTCTCGATGCGCAAATTCGAGCAACGACCTTCGGACTCTACCAAAATGAATTCTCATACTTAGGTTGGATCAAAATACACGCGTGGAAGAAATGACTTGAATCCAATCACAGGTTGGATTTCTTGCGCGTTTGTAGGTTTAGGCAAGGTATACCTTCCTTCTAAGTATGGATTCGAGTCTCTGGTGCCCAAATCGGGCAAACGATCTAGGAATCCATCGAAAACGAATTCCCACACTTTGTTTGGTTGAAATTACATGCGTTAGATGAAACAACATTGGAAATCAAACCCGTTTGGAATTGGAGCACTTTTTTTACTTTTAGGCCGAACTATACTTTCTAAGTATGGATTTCGGCCTCTTGGTGCGCCAATCCGGCAAACGATCACGGATTCAATCGAAACGAATTCCACACATAGCTGGATCGAAATAAACGCGTTACAAGAAATGACATCGAAATCCAGTAATAGGTTTGGATTTCTTGCTCGTTTGTAGGTTTAGGCCGAAGTATACCTTCTATGTATGGATTTCGAGCCTCTCGGTGCCCAAATCGGGCAAACGACCTCGGATTCCATCGAAACGAATTCCCAAAACTGGGTTTGGTCGAAATACGTGCGTTGCAAGAAATGACATCTAATGGGTTTGGAGCGCTTTTTTACTTTAGGCCGAAGTATAGTTTCTTGGTATGGATTTCCACCTCTCGTTGTGCCAGTAGGGAAAAAGACCACGGATTCAATCGAATCAAATTCCCACATGATGGTGGTTGAAATACATGCTTAGAAGAAAATGCATCGAAAGTCCTACCCCCAGTTCGAATTTGGTGCACGTTTGTTGTTTAGGTTGAAGTATACTTCGAAGTATAAATTTCAAGCCTCTCGGTGCCCAAATCGGGGAAACGACCTCGGATTCCATTGAAACGAATTCCCACACTGAGGTTTGGTCAAAATATAGGCGTTACAAGTAACGACATCGAAATCCGACCCCCGGTTTCGAATTGTGTGCTTTTTTAACGGCTAGGCGGAAGTGTACATATATTTGGGCTCTCGAAGCCCAATCGGGCAAATTAACTCGGATTCCATTGAAATGAATTCTCCACCTAGAGTGGGTCAAAAATACACGTGTTAGAATGAAAATGGCATCAAAATCACGAACCCCCGTTTTGATGTGTTGCACTTTTTTAGGTTTAGGACGAAGTATATTTCTATGCATGGATTTTGGCCTCCTGGTGCAAAAATCGGCAAATGACCCTCGGATTCGATTGAAATGAATTTCCACACTTAGGTTGGAATGAAATACATGGGTTAGATCAAATGACATCGAAATCCGATCACATTTTGGATTTGATTCGTCTTTTAGGTTTAGGCCGAAATTTACTTTCTAAGTAAGGATTCCGGGTCTCTCTGTGCCCAAATCAGGGAAATGAACTCGGATTCCATCGAAACAAATTCTCACACTTAGGTTTGAATGAAATACACGCCTTAGAAGAAATAACTTCGAAATTTGACCCCCGGTTTAGATGTGGTGCATTTTTTTAGGTTTGGGATGAAGTATACTTTCTAAGTATAAATTTCGGTCTCTCGGTGTGCAAATTGAGCAACGACCTCGGATTGTACCGAACGAATTCTTACACTTAGGTTGGGTCGAAATACACACGTTTTTTTTTTTTTTTTTTTGGAAGGTAAGCTGGGGTTAGGCGGACCCCGCCCGATATATAAAAGAAGAAGAATTACAATCTTAGGAATTTACAGGCCCACTCTATCCTTCTCAAGAATAGAAGAAAGGACATAGGGGAATTCACAAGGATAAGAACTATAGAAGAGATTGAGTACAAAATTTTGCCAAAAAATCAGCTCCTGCGTTTGCTTTCTCGCCATATATGATGAATGGTGAATGAGGAAAAATCTGCCAAGAGGTGTTTGCAGTAAGCTATGAGGTTACTGTAAAGTCCAAGGGGGTTCAAGTGAAGAGGAGAGAAGTCTGGTTAGCTTGTAAGGAGTCAGAATCAATTACGAGGTTTTGAACTCCATAATCGTTTGCAATTTCTAGACCATGCGCGATTGCCATGATTTCAACTTGAGAATATCCGATTCTTCTATCCCGGTAGCAAAGGCAACCAAGGGATCGCCTCTGTGGTTCCGTATGATACCCCCAAAAACCTGCTCCTCCAGCTCTGACAGATCCGTCACTGTTAGAGCTGGGGCTTATGAAAGTAGCGAGGGAAGAGCTGCCATTTTGAAAGAAAAGTTCTGTTGCAGTCCGTTTCTTCCAACTTGATCAGTTGAGGCGCTGATCTTGAATCTAGTGTCTGTGATGATGCTGTGAAGAACTTGCTCAGGGTGTTTGGAAGAGTTCATGAAAATTCTGCTGTTTCGTTCAGCCCAGATGTGAATATGGTGTCACAAAACGCAACTCGTTTGATATTCTGGATTAGATTTAGACCATGGAATTCCTTTGCCGCCCATTCAACTCACGTCCCAAGGGAGAATCAAGTGAGAGGGGTAACCGCAGAGCTGTAAAACATGTTTCCAAATCTGATAGGAGAATCTGCATGCAAAAAATATGTGCTGTATTTTCCGTTGAAGCCCAGCAAAATACACATCTTGAGCGAGTTAAGATGTTGAGCCTTAAAAGGCGATCCTGAGTTTGGAGGCTATTCGAGAGCGCTAGCTAGGAGATAAAAGATTGCTGAGGTATGTACTGACCTGACCAAAGCAGAGACCACCTCGGGAGAGAGTGGTATGAACTCGAATGCTATTCCATGCTGATTTAAGAGAGTAGGGTGCCTGTACTGTTGCAGTCCAGATGATTCGATCTGAATTCAAAGAAGAATTGATTTCAATCTTGTGTAACTCGTTCCAGATAGTGAGAAGATCAATTGAGATTGCTGGAAGGTGTATCCCATTCAGAATTTGACAGAATGGTGGCTACGATAGCATCGCTAGGTAGGCCTGAATCATACTGTATACGGTGACCAAAACGATCATAGAGAATGCCCATAGGGTGCCACGGGTCATGCCATAGATAGGTATTAGCTCTGTTGGAGACAGAGTGGGTGATAATACCTTTTGCAAGGTGGCGGGATTGGAGAAGCTTTCGCCATATCCAGGAGCAGTCAGAAGGGCATTTGATAGTCCCAAAAGAATTTATTTCGAATCAACTAGCATAGCACCATTTGACCATAGACTGTCCCACACGAGTCACTATGCTCCAGACTTGCCTGAGCATTCCAGCTTTGTTCCACTCTGATAATTTCTAATCCCCAATCCTCCCTCTAACTTGGGACAGCGGACAACCCGACCAGGCAATTGGATGAATTTTCCCTCCGAAGATCTGGGCCAGACCAAAGAAAGTTTGCAGAAGATTTGTTCTATATGCTTGGATATAGCTTTAGGGAGGATGAGAAGTTTTGTCCAGTAAATATGAAGGCTGTTTAACACCGATTTGATAAGCTCAGCACGACCCGCATAAGATAAGAAATGGGTTTCCAGCTTGGATTTTGGCGAGAATCCTATCAATCAGTGGTTGACAATGAGAGGCAGTTAGACGCCCTGAAATTAGCGGCAATCCCAAATACTTAACTGGCAGCGTTCCAATCCGGAAGTTTAAGATCGCTTGAAAAGCTGATTTGAGGAGTGTAGATGTTCCAGCAAAAAACATTTGACTCTTCTGGTGATTTGGATGCAGGCCCGATAAGGAAGAAAAAGTATTTAGTATGCTGCCGAGCTTGGTCACCGAAGAAAGGTCTGCTTAAGGAAGACAAACAAATCATCAGCAAAACTAATGTGCTAGATTAAGGGATTTTCACACCTATCAGTCTGGCATGCATAGCCTGATCCAGGAGAGCCGAGAAACCTTCCATGGCTATACAAAGAGGAGGGGGGAGAGAGGATCTCCTTGACGCAGACCTCGGGAACTTCTGAAATATCCTTGGGGAGTTCCATTTATGACAACGGAAAAGCTTGGAGTGGTAAAACACGGTAATAGCCAGTGGATGAAAGTGGGTGGGAATTCCATCATTTGCAGCATGGTAATAATGTAGTCCCAGCGAACAGTATCAAAAGGTTTCTTGAGATCTATCTTGATAGCACTTCGAAGAGGTCCCTTTATCACGATGATAGTTCCTAACCAGCTCATGAGTTAGGAGAATACAATCGGAGATGTTGCGGCCTTTGATGAAAGCGGATTGGTTGGCACTGATAATAGAAGGAGGACTAGCTTTAATCTCCTTGCCAGAATTTTGAGATGCATTTGTAAATGGTATTGCAAAGAGAGATGGGCCGAAAATCCGCGAAGGTGTTTGGTCTGGCCACTTTTGGAATGAGTGTGATCAAAGTTGAATTGATCTCAGTTAACATTCTCGAGGACCTGAAATAATTTAGGATAGCTGAAACCATATCACTTTCAATGATATCCCAACACACGTTAGAAGAAATGACATCAAAATCCGATCACAAGTTTGGATTTCTAGCGCGTTTGTAGGTTTAGGCCGAAGTATACTTTCTAAGTATGGATTTCGAGCCTCTCGGTGCCCAAATCGGGCCAAAGATCTCGGATTCCATTGAAACGAATTCCCATACTTTGGTTTAGTTGAAATACGTGTGTTAGAAGGAACAACATTGAACTCCGAAGCCGGTTTGGAATTGGAGCACATTTTTACATTTAGGCCGAAGTATACTTTCAAAGTATGGATTTCGACTTGTTGGTGTGCCAATCGGGCAAACGGCCACAGATTCAATCGAAACGAATTCCCACACTTAGGCTGGATCAAAATACACACGTTAGAAGAAATGACATCAAATCCGATCACAGGTTTAGATTTCTTGCACGTTTGTAGGTTTAGGCCAAAGTATACCTTCCTTCTAAGTATGGATTTCGAGCCTCTCAGAGCCCAAATCGGGCAAACGACCTCGGATTCCATCGAAACAAATTCCCACAACTAGGTTTGGTCGAAATACATGCGTTAGAAGAAATGACATCAAAATCCATCCCCCGATATGGAATTGGAGCGCTTTTTTACGTTTAGGCCGAAGTATAGTTTCTAGGTATGGATTTCAACCTCTTAGTGCGCCATTCGGGCAAACGACCACAGATTCATTCAAATCAAATTCCCACACATAGGGTAGGTCGAAATACATGTGTTAGAAGAAACAACATTGAAATCTGACTCCCGGTTCGAATTTGGTGCGCGTTTGTAGGTTTAGGCTGAAGTATACTTTCGAAGTATAGATTTCAAGCCTCTCGGTGCCCAAATCGGGGAAATGACCTCGGATTCTATCTAAATGAATTCCAGCACTTAGGTTGGATCAAACTACACGCGTTAGAAGAAATGACATCGAAATGCGAGCACAGGTTTGGAATTTGTGCGGGTTTGTAGGCTTAGGCCGAGGTATACTTTCTAAGAACGAATTTCGAGCCTCTCGGTTCACAAATCAAGCAAACGACCTCGGATTGCATCGAAACAATTTCACACACTTAGGTTTGGTCAAAATACATGCGTTAGAAGAAAAAACATCAAAATTCAATCCCTGATTTAGATGTGGGGCAATTTTTTAGGTTTAGGATGAAGTATACTTTCTAAGTATAAACTTTGGCCTCTTGGTGCGCAAATCGAGTAAACGACCTCAGATTCTACCGAAACGAATTCTCACACTTAGGTTGGATCGAAATACACGCGTTAGAAGAAATGACAACAAAATCCGATCACAGGTTTGGATTTCTATCGCGATTGTAGGTTTACGCCAAATTATACTTTCTAAGCATGGATCTCGAGCCTCTTGGTGCCCAAATTGGGCAAACTATCTCGGATTCCATCGAAACGAATTCCCACACTTTGGTTTGGACAAAATACGTGCGTTAGAAGAAATGACATTGAAATCTGAACCCGGTTTGGAATTGGAGCACTTTTTTACGTTTAGGCCTAAGTATACTTTCTAAGTATGGATTTCGACCTCTTGGTGCGCCAATCGGGCAAATGACCACGGATTCAATCGAAACGAATTCCCACACTTAGGCTGGTTCGAAATACACGCGTTAGAAGAAATGACATCAAAATCCGATCACAGGTTTGGATTTCTTGCACGTTCGTAGGTTTAGGCCGAAGTATACCTTCCTTCTAAGTATGGATTTTGAGCCACTCGGTGCCCAAATCGGGCAAATGACCTCGGATTTCGTCGAAAAGAATTCCAACTCCTAGTTTTGCTGGAAATACGTGCATTAAAAGAAATGACATTGAATTCCAACCCCCGGTTTGGAATTGGAGCGCTTTTTTACGTTTAGGCCGAAGTGTAGTTTCTAGGTATGGATTTCAGGCTCTTGGTGCGCCATTCAGGCAAACGACCACAGATTCAATCGAATCGAATTCCCACACTTAGGTTTTGTCGAAATACATGCTTTAGAAGAAACAATATCAAAATCCGACCCCCGGTTTGGATTTGGTGCTCGTTTGTAGGTTTAGGCCGAAGAATACTTTCTAAGTATAGATTTCAAGCCTCACGGTGCCAAATCAAGGAAACAACCTCGGATTCCATCGAAATGAATTCCCACACTCAGGTTTGGTCGATAGAGTGGCGTTAAAAGAAACAACATTGAAATCAAACCACCGGTGTTGAATTGGTGCGCTTTTTTACGTTTAGGCTGAAGTATACATTCTAAGTAAGGATTTCGGCCTCTCGGTGCGTAAATTGGGCAAACGACCACGGATTCTATCGAAACGAATTCCCACACTTAGGTTGGATTGAAATACGCGGGTTAGATCAAATGACATCGAAATCCGATAACAGGTTTGGATTTGGTGCGTGTTTGTAGGTTTAGTCCAAAATATACTTTTTAAGTATGAATTTCGGGTCTCTCTGTGCCCAAATCAAGGAAACGAACTCGGATTCCATCAAAACGATTTCTCACACTTAGGTTGGATTGAAATACACGCCTTAGAAGAAATAGCATCGAAATTTGACCCCTGGTTTAGATGTGATGTACTTTTTTAGGTTTGGGACGAAGTATACTTTCTAAGTATAAATTTCGGCCTCTCGGTGCACAAATCAAGCAAACGACCTCGGATTCTACTGAAACGAATTCTCACACTTAGATTGGATTGAAATACACATGTTAGAAGAAATGACATCAGAATCCGATTACATGTTTGGATTTCTAGCGCGTTTGTAGGTTTAGGCCGAAGTATACTTTCTAAGTATGGATTTCGAGCCTCTCGGTGCCCAAATCGGGCAAACGATCTCGGATTTCATCGAAACAAATTCCCACACTTTGGTGTAGTTGAAATACGTGAGAAGAAATGACATCGAAATCTGATCATAGGTTTGGATTTCTTGCGCGTTTGTAGGTTTAGGCCGAAGTATACCTTCTAAGTATGGATTTCGAGCCTCTCGGTGCCCAAATCGGGCAAACGACCTCAGATTCCATCGAAACGAATTCCCACAACTAGGTTTGGTCGAAATACATACGTGAGAAGAAATGACATCAAAATCCAACCCCCGCTATGGAATTGGAGTGCTTTTTTAGGTTTAGGCTGAAGTATAGTTTCTAGGAATGGATTTCGAACTCTCGGTGCGCGATTCGGGCAAACGACCCCGGATTCAATCGAATCGAATTCCCACATGGAGGGTGGGTCGAAATATTTGTGTTAGAAGAAGCGATATCGAAATCCCACCTCTGGTTCGAATTCGGTGCGCATTTGTATGTTTAGGATGAAGTATACTTTCGAAGTATGGATTTCAAGCCTATCGGTGCCCAAATCGGGTTAGCGACCTTGGATTCCATTGAAACGAATTCCCAAACTTACTTTGGGAAAAAATACACGCGTTAAAAGAAACGGCATCGAAATCCGATCACAGGTTTAGATTTGGTGCGCGATTGTACGCTTAGACCGATGTATACTTTTGACATACGAATTTAGGGCCTCTCGGTGCCCAAATGAGGCAATCGACTTCGAGTTCCATCGAAACGAATTCCAACACTTAGGTTGGATCGAAATACACACATTAAATCTAATGACTTCAAAATCCAATCGCAGGTTTGGATTTTGAGCGCGTTTGTAGGTTTAGGCCAATGTATACTTTCTAAGTATGGATTTTGAGCCACTCGGTGCCCAAATCGGGCAAACGACCTCGGATTCCATCGAAACAAATTCCCACTCTTAGGTTTGGTCGAAATACATGCATTAGGAGAAATGACATTGAATTCTGACCCCCGGTTTGGAATTGTAGCGCTTTTCTACGTTTAGGCCGAAGTATAGTTTCTAGGTATGGATTTTTGCCTCTCGGTGCGCAATTCGGGCAAACGACCACGGATTCAATCGAATTGAATTCCCAAACGTAGGTTGGGTCAAAATACATATGTAGAAAAACAGTATCGAAATCCAACCCCCAGTTTGGATTTGGTGTGCTTTTGTATGTTTAGGCGAAAAGAATACTTCTAAGTATGGATTTCGAGCCCCTCACGGCGCCCAAATTAGGAAACAACCTCGGATTCCATTGAACCGAATTCTCACATTCATGTTTGGCCGACATACTGGCATTAAAAGAAACAACATCGAAATCCGACCCCTAGTTTTGAATTGGAGCCTTTTTTTACGTTTAGGCTGAAGTATACTTTTAGTTCTAGATTTTCGGCCTCTCGGTGCGGAAATTGGGCAAATGACCACGAGATTCTATCGAACGAATTCCAACACTTAGGTTGGATTTCAATACACGGGTTAGATCGAATGACATCAAAATCAGAACACAGGTTTGGATTGTGTGTGTGTTTGTAGGTTTCGCTGAATTTACTTTCTAAGTATGAGTTCCGAGTTCTCTGTGCCCAAATCGGGGAAACAAACTCGGAATCCATCGGAACGAATTCTCACACTGATGTTGGACGAAATACACGCCTTAGAAAGAAAATTGCATTGAAATCTGACCCCCCGTTTAATGTGGTGCACTTTTTAGGCTTGGGACGAAGTATACTTTCTAAGATAAATTTCAGCCTCTGTCGCTGCGCAAATCGAGCAAACGACCTGGGATTCTACCGAAACTAATTCTCACACTTAGGTTGGATCGAAATACACACGTTAGAAGAATGACATCAAAATCCGATCACAAGTTTGGATTTCTAGCGCGTTGTAGATTTAGGGCCAAAGTATACTTTCTAGTATGGATTTCGAGCTCTCGGTGCCCAAATCGGGCAAATGATCTCGGATTCCATCGAAAAAAATTCCCACACTTTGGTTTGGGGGTCGAAATACGTGCATTAGGATTTTGGCCTCCCGGTGGGCGAAAATCGGAATGAACTCAGATTCTATCGAAATGAATGGTCCCACACCTAGGTTGGATTGAAATACACATGTTAGAAGAAATGACATCGAAATGCGAGCAAAGTTTGGAATTTGGTTCGGCTTTGTAGGCTTATTGGGCTGAGGTATACTTTCTAAGTACGGATTTCAAGCCTCTTGGTTCGCAAATCATGCAAACGACCTCGGATTGTATCGAACGATTTCCCACACTTAGTTTGGTCGAAAACATGCGTTAGAATAAAAGACATTAAAATCCGACCCCCGGTTTGGTATTGGTACGCAATTTTTTTTCATTTAGGCCAAACTATACTTTCTAAGTATGGATTTTTCGGCCTGTCGATGCCTAAATCGGGCTAGTGACCTCGGATTCCATTGAAACGAATTCACCCACGCTTAGTTTGGACAAAATACACGCGTTGAAGAAGCAGTAATCGAAATCCGATCACAGGTTTAGATTTGTTGCGCGATTGTACGTTTAGACCGATGTATACTTTCAACGTACGAATTTAGGGCCTCTCAGTGGTCAAATCAGGCAATCGACTTCGAATTCCATCGAAACGAATTGCCACTCTTAGGTTGGATAAAAATACATGCGTTAAATCAAATAACATTAAAATCCGATCACATGTTTGGATTTTGAGCGCGTTTGTAGGTTTAGGCTGAAGTATATTTTCTAAGTATGGATTTCGAGCCTTACAGTGCATAAATCGGGCATATGACCTCGACTTCCATCGAAACGAATTCCCACACTTAGGTTTGATCGAAATACACGCGTTAAATCAAATGACATCAAAATCCAATCGCAGGTTTGGATTTTGTGCGTGTTTGTAGTATTAGGCCGATGTATACTTTCTAAGTATGGATTTTGAGGCACTCGGTGCCTAAATCGGGCAAACGACCTTGGATTCCATCAAAACGAATTCCCACTCTTTGGTTTGGTGAAAATACGTGCAATAGAAGAAACGACATTGAATTCTGACCCCCGGTTTGGAATTGGAGGACTTTTTTACGTTTAGGCCGAAGTGTAGTTGCTAGGTATGTATTTCAGCCTCTCGATGCGCCATTTGGGCAAACCGCCACGGATTCAATCGAATCGAATTCCCACACTTAGGTTGGGTCGAAATACATGCGTTAGAAGAAACAATATCGAAATCTGACCCCCGGTTTGGATTTGGCGCGCGTTTGTATGTTTAGGCCGAAGAATACTTTCTAAGTATGGATTTCGAGCCTCACGGTGCCCAAATCAAGGAAACAACCTCGGATTCCATTGAAACGAATGCCCACACTCAGGTTTGGTCAACATACTGGGGTTAAAAGAAACAGTCTCGAAATCCGACCCCCGGTCTTGAATTGGTGCGCTTTTTTACGTTTAACCTGAAAGTATACTTTCTAAGTAAGGATTTTCGGTTCCCCCTCCCCCCCCCCCATCCCCCCCCCCACCTCTCGGTGCGTAAATTGGGCAAACGACCATGGATTCTATCGAAACCAATTCCCACACTTAGGTTGGATTGAAATACACGGGTTAGACCAAATGACATCGAAATCCATTCACAGGTTTGGATTTGGTGCGTGTTTGTAGGTTTAGGCCGAAATTTACTTTCTAAGTATGAATTTGGGGTCTCTCTATGCCCAAATTGAGGAAACGAACTCGGATTCCATCGAAACGAATTCTCACACTTAGGTGAATCAAAATACTGCCTTTGAAGAAATAGCATCAAAATCTAACCCCGTTGTAGATGTGGTGCACTCTTTTTAGGTTTGGGACGAACTATACTTTCTAAGTATAAATTTCAGCCTCATCGATGCGCAATCGAGCAAACGACCTCGGATTCTACCGAAACGATTTCTCACACTTAATTTGGATTGAAATACCACATGTTAGAAGAAATGACATCAAAATCCGTTCAAAGTTTTGATTGCTAGCGCGTTTGTAGGTTTAGGCCGAAGTATCTTTCTAAGTAATGATTTCGAGCTCTCAGTGCCCAAATCGGGCAAACGATCTCGTATTCCATCAAAACAAATTCCACGCTTTGGTTTGGTCGAAATAGTGCATTAGAAGCAAACGACATTGAAATCCAACCTAGTTTGGAAATTGGAGCGCTTTTTTTTACGTTTAACGCCGAAGTATACTGCGAAGTATGGATTTATCTCTTGTGCGCCAATTGGGCAAACGACCACGGATTCAAATCGAAATGAATTCCCACACTTAGGCTGGATTTGAAATATATGCCTTAGAAGAGAAATGACATTGAAATCCGATCACAGTTTGGATTTCTTGCTGGTTTGTAGGTTTAGCCAAAGTAGATTACCTTCTAAGTATGGATTCGAGCTCCGGTGCCCAATGGGGGGTGTGAAACAACTCGGGATTCATCGAAAACGGGACTTCCCACAACTAGGTTTGGTCGAACATAGGGTGTTTTGTTAGAAGAAAGAAATAACACGAAAACCGACCCCCGATCTGGAATTGGAGCGCTTTTTAGTTTAGGCCGAAGTATAGTTTCTAGGTAGGATTTCGACCTCTCAGTGTGCACATTCAAGCAAAACGACCCACGAATTAACGACGAATTCCCACAGGAGGGTGGGTTCAAATACATCCGGTAGAAAGAAACGGCATCGAATATCCGATGCCGTGCGAATGTGGTGCGGGTTTGTAGGTTTAGGTTGAAGTCATACTTTGAAATATATGGATTTCAACGCCTTTCGGGGGCCCAGACGGGGAAGGAGGGGGAAAAAACGACCTCAGACGCATTGAAAGGAATTAGCACATGAGGCTTGGTTCGAACTATAGTATTACAAGGATACAACCGTCGAAATCCAAACCCCAGTTCGAATTGGTCACTTTTTTTAGGTCTAGTGGAAAGTAAAGTAGTAAACATAGATTCGGCCTCTCGAAGTCCAAATCGGGGCGAAGGAAACTCGGATCATCGAAACGAATTCCGCATTAGAGGGAGTGAAATACACTCGTTAGAAGAAACAAACATGAAATCGACCCCCATTTGGTCCTGGTAGCTTTTTTTCGTTTAGGCCCGAAGTATACGTTCTAAGATTGATTGAGGCCTCTCAGTGCCCAAATGGGGGCAAACGACCTCGGATTCAGCGAAATGTTGCCCCATAAGGTTGGGTTGAATACCCGTGTTAGAAGAATTGAATCGAAAACCGACCGCGTTGCAGTGGGCACTTTTAGTTTTCGGCCAAACTAGGCTTATACGTCACGGATTTGGCGCTCGGTCCCAAATCAGGCCAATCGACTTCGGATTCCATCGAAAGAACGACAACTTAGATTGGATTGAAATAAAATCGGTAAATCAAATAACATGAAATCCACACAGTTTGAATTTTGTGCCCGTTGGGAGGTTAGGGCTGAAGTATATTTTCATAAGTATGGATTGGAGCCTTACAGTGCATAAATCAGGCACATGCCTCAAACTTCCATCGAAACGAAATTCCCACACTTAGGTTGGATTGAAAACACGCATAAATCAAATACACATCAAAATCAAAATCGCAAGGTTTGAATTTGCGTGCAGTTGTAGGTTTAGGCCGATTATACTCTAAGTGGATTTGTGCCACTCGGGCCCAAATGGGCAAATGACCTCGGATGCCACGAAACGAATTCCAATTTAGGTTTGGTTGAAATAGTTGCATTAGAACAAACAACGTGAATCCAACACCCGTTTGGGAATTGGAGCACTTTTTACGTTCGGCGAAGTATAGTTTATAGGTATGGATTTGGGCATCTTGGGCGCCAATTGGGCAAACGACCATCGGATTCAATCGAAACGGAGATTCCACACTTAGGCATGGATAGAAAATTCACACTTAGAAGAAAGGACATTTCAAAATCCGATCGCGGTGGGTTTGGATTTCTTGAGCGTTTGTAGGTTTAGCCCAAAAGTATACATTCTAAGTATGGATTTGTGCTATGTGGTGCCTAAATCGGGCAACGACCCGGATTCCATGAAATGAATTCCCACAAATAGGTGTGGTCGAAATACGTGCGTAGAGAAATGACATCGAAGTCCGACCACTGCCTGGAATTGGATGCGCTTTTTTACGTTAGGCCGATGTATAGTTCTAGTATGGATTTCGACTCCGGTGCGCATTAGGGCAAACGAACATGGATTCAAATCGAGCGAATTCTCTAAGGTAGGGTTGGTCGAAATACATGCATTAGAAGAAACCGGCATCGAAATCCGACCCCCGGTGCGGGAATTTGGCTGCGCGTTTGTCGGTTTAGGCGGAAGATACTTTGGAAGTATGGATTTCAGCCCTCGGTGCCCAAATTGGCGGACGGGGGGGGGAGGAGGGAGGAGGAAACGATCCAGATTCCATTTGATATGAAATTCCCACACTGAGTGTGGCGCAAATCAGGCGTTACAAGTAACGACATCGAAAGCCAAAACCCCGGTTTTCGGATGGTGCGCTTTTTACTGGGGACATTGCCCTCGAAAGCACGAAGGACTTTTGTTATTAGACACGCATCATATCAACAACCAAATAAAAGGGTATATTGATATTAAGTCTGTATCAGTTGATGATGACATAAAGTTCCATAGGTACATTAGAAAATAATGCAAGGTGCGACGAGATCTATTTACAGGTTTGAAACCAATTATTGTTAGAAGCCAGAGAGTATAGGTGGGTGTTGTACGTAAATCAAGCTTCACATGTGTAGTCGATGAGATAGTGTGATGAATCTCATTCACAGAGAGGGGTGACTCTTGACAAGATTTAGATTTGTCGCAAGTACATAATCTGAACGGGGTCATAGGGATACCATGGAATACCTGTCAGATTGATTTGGGTATCCATTGGACAAATTGTCCTTAACATGATGGTTAACATCTCTCCGACACGGCTATATGCTTTGATGTGCCAATAACAACTTTTTTTCGATAATTGGCACGTCCAATACACAGGAAACTCCGGGTCATTGGGTCATATCCCATGTTGGAGAATGTAACAATTAATAAGGAAATACACAAACTCATTGATGGATGTACTGATATCAAGGTGATACTGTTGAACTGAACTGAACCCAGTCTGGTTGATTTTTTCGGTAAATGGTCTTTATCGAAGGTTGATATTTGCAAGATGGGAAACGAATATAATTATCTGGTCCGTTCTTTCTAAGTTTCGTTCAAAATGTTTTGGAGGTCAGTCAATGAAAAAGTAATCATGAGAAAGGGGGTAATATTTCATAAGTAAGGGAAGACAGGGGAATTGTTCAATCCTGAAAGCCTTCCAAGTGAATCAGAAGTTGAAGGATTATTTGTATAAATATATTGTGAGATGGTACTTACAGAAATTCTCAAATTTCTAGAGGTTAGGTCACTGTGTTAAGGGCATTAATGTGATGGTGGAAGTCCATGTAATAGATAATATTCTATGAACAAGGAAAATTTTGGAAAGGTGTTTCCTAGTAAATGGTAACCAAAAAGGTGAAGTACTTGGCCCACAACCGGAAATAGGAGCCGTTATGATTCACACACAATGATCTTCTTAAAGTATTATGTAATTATAATTAATTCTCGAAGTAATATTAATATGGTATAGTGCAAGCTCTAAAAGGTTAGTTAAAGTAAGCATGGGGTATTTTAAAAGAATAGTAAAGTGACCAAAAGGTTAGAACCCATGCAGACGGGGTAGTGGGACCCACCCTAAGGGGGACGCCCACTTCAAGGTGGAATAATAATAGTTATATTTTAAGTAGTGTCTAATAACTAAGACCTCTAGTAAGGTTAAGTTAGTTAGTTAGAGAGTTACAATTAAGATTTCATGTTGGACATAGGAGTCTATTAGGGTTATTGCTAATCAAGAATCCTAATGTGGCGTAGGAAAGGATAAGATTATTGGACATAATGGATGGATTAGTTTCGATTTTGATTATTCGAATTATATGGAGAAGAAACGAATAGGAAATAATGAAGAATCCTATGGCTAAGGGATAGGAAATATGGTTGAAGAACCAATAAAGCTATAAAGAGGGTTTGGCGTCCAAGCGGGCATTCCTTAATGTTACAGAAATCTCAGATTTGGAAATACCCTCTCCGCTACTCAAATCTCACGCCCAGCCCCTTCTCTTGTGTGTAATATGGTCAGCTAATATTCCCCATCTTCTTCCTGGGTGAGTTTTGAAAGATCAAGAAGAAAGAAATCATTAAAGGCTTATAAATAAACGATGGATCTCATGCAAGATTCCTAGGCTAGAAATTTGGAAAGGCAATGTCAAACAAAATTACCCCTAGGTTAGGGATATTAGGTCGGAACCGCCGTATAATACCTCAAGATGAGACCATAAGGCCAGAATTCATCCGTCAGGGTAGAAGTGAACACATAGCGGAAAACAGCGGAAGCAAATTTAATAATACTTCTAATGATAAGTTCAAGTCTGAACCAAACAGAACACAATCCAAATAGAAGCATTATAGGCGACACGACCACTCTCAATATTACAAAATACAAGGTATGCTCCTTCAATAGAAACTCAAAATAGTGCGTCTGATCCACCTCCCATCTCTGTGGGGTTACATAGAGGGCTCCCGGATCGTAAATTCGTCCTCTATCCAAGGATACGACCACGACTCGAAAGGAACACTGTGCACC
>JABCRI010000696.1:0-31919 GCA_015143295.1 Tetracentron sinense | reverse complement strand
GGGTCTCTATCCGCACAATACTCACTTTCACTCCCGTGTAATCGCTATTTCCTTGATGTAATCGCTCCGCTAACGATGGAGTTGAATGTCGTCAGGGACGGTCAGAAATATCGACTTCGTGAAGTCATCAACACTACCCAATAGCATCAGTCTCTTCCTAACCGTCTTCGGCAACCCCACGATAAAGTCCCTAGAGATCTGTCCCATTTCCACTCGGGAATAGGGAGGGACTGCAAAAGTCCAGCCGGTCTCCTGTGTTCGGCTTTGACTAGTGGCACACCAAGCATTTAGACACATACTCCGCTATTGCTCGCTTCATGTTCCGCCACCAAAATGCTTCTTAAGTCCCTATACATTTTGGTACCACCCCCGGGTGTGACGGTGTACTTGGACCGGCTGAGCCTCGTACAAGATTCTCTGCTTAAGCTTCTCATCGGCTGGGACACATACTCTTCCCTTGAAAGTGATAATTCCATCTTCCCTCGGCCATAAAGGTCCTTACTGCCACTTTAAACTGACTTGTCTCGGCAAGAAAGTAGTTCTGCATCCATTTCCTGCAACTCCTGGATCATGCTCACATAAAGGGCCTAACTGTGATGTTAGCCATTAACCGGCCATAGTAGGGAGACTAAAACTGATGTTGAGGTTGGATGCATCCTCCAGCAATCTCCACTCCTTCAGCATCATATGCGCCAAAAGTCCAGTAAGCTTCCGGCTAAGAGAATCGGCTACTACATTTGCCTTGCCCGGGTGGTATTGAATGGAGCCTCATAGTCCTTCAAAAATTCTACCCAATCTTCTTTGCCTCAGGTTCAACTCTTTCTAGGAAAACAAATACTTAAGGCTTTTATGATCTGTGAATACATCAAATTGTTCCCCATAAAGATAATGTCGCCAAATCTCAATGCAAACACAACTGCGGCGAGTTTCTAAGTCGTGAGTGGGGTATTCTTTTCATGCTCCTTCAATTGTCTTGATGCGTAGGCAATGACTTTCTTAGGCTGCATAAGGACACACCCAAGTCCGATATGCGAAGCATCGCTATATACCTCATAACCACCATGTCCGGATGGCACAGTAAGGACAGGGGCTGTGGTGAGGCGTTTCTTCAACTCTTGGAAACTTACTTCACATCGGTCACTCCAACTGAACTTTGCATTTTTCCTTGTCAAGTAGGTGAGAGGGTGCAGCCAGACTGGAGAATCCCTCCACAAATCTCCGGTAGTAGCCTGCCAATCCGAGGAAACTACGTATCTCCGTGACGCTCTTGGGCCTCTCCCAACTCATGACTGCCTCAACCTTGGCTGGATCTACAGAAATGCCCTCGGCCGACACCACGTGTCCAAGAAATGCGACCTTCTCTAACCAGAACTCGCACTTACTCAATTTGGCATATAGCCTATGCTCTCTCAACATCTCCAGAGCAAGGCGGAGGTCTCGCGCGTGATCTTCCCGTGTCTGGGAATACACCAAAATGTCATCAATGAATACAATCAAGCATCGATCCAAGTAAGATCGGAACACCCGGTTCATCAAATCCATGAATGCCGCCGGTGCATTCGTCAGCCCAAAAGGCATGACACAAGGAATCGTAATGCCCATACCGAGTCCTGAAGGCCGTCTTCGGAACATCTTCCGTCTTGATCCTTAATTGATGATACCCCGATCTAAGATCAATTTTGGAGAAGAATCTCGCTCCCTTCAGTTGGTCGAACAAGTCATCGATCCTTGGCAAGGGATAACGATTCTTGATAGTTACCTTGTTCAACTGACGGTAGTCTACACACATTCTCATCAACCCGTCTTTCTTCTTTACAAAAAGGACCGGAGCTCCCCACGGTGACACACTTGGTTGGATGAAACCAAGTTGTTGTAATTCCTCAATTTGCTTCTTCAATTCTTCAAGCTCTATCGGGGCCATTCTATATGGGGCTCTTGAAATTGGAGCGGTGCCCGGAGTAAGCTCTATAGCGAACTCAATCTCCCGATTCGGAGGTAACCCGGGAAGTTCCTCCGGAAACACGTCCAAGAAATCACTCACGACCGGAATGGCCGAGGAGTTTTGTGCTTCTAGGTTTGTTACACTCAAGGCTGCGAGGCGAGCAATGTCCCTCTCTCTTAATCCTCGGAAGTGAAAAGGCTTACCCCCTTCCGGCTTGAAATTCACCATCTTCTCAAAACACGCAACATGCCCGTGATGGTTTGACAACCAATCCATCCCTAAGATGACATCAAAATCCAAGTCTTGAAAATCTAGGACGATGAGATCGGCTAACAGTTCATTCTCCCCCACTTGAACCACACTATCCCCGAATATCTTGTCTGTATCAACTGACTTGCCGAGTGGAGTTGCAATGGTCAACTCCTGCTTTAACGGAGTAGCCTCAGTCAAAAATCCCTTTGCGAAACTAGGCGACACAAAGGAGTGAGTGGATCCTGTGTCAATTAACACTCGGGCAAGACATTCGTTCACTAACAAAGCGCCTGTGCGATTAAGTGACTACTATTAGTAGATTTCAAACAACAGGCATCATACATAGGTAACCCTTAGTATAGAAACTCACAAAGCAAACCATAGAAATTTTACACAATTTAAATTCTAGAATTCGTGCGTACCTTGCACGACATCGTCGGATGCACGTGCGTCTCTCTCGGATAAGGCAAAGACTCGGCCCTGTGTGGTTGGGCGAGGAGGCCGGGTAGACTGTGAGGCCCTCGAAGCCTGAGAAGAGCTAGACTGAGATGTCTGCCTAACCGGGGGCCTGCTCCCTGAAGACTGAGTTGGCAATTGACGCCGGGGACAATCTCTGACCATGTGGCCTTGGTCACCACAATGGAAGCAACTTCCTGAAACTCTCCGGTATTCTCCCGCTGGATGCCTCCTCCCACAAAGAGTGCAAACATCATGCAAATAGGAGGACGGAGCATACCCCGTAGCCTGAGTAACTGCGGGGCGAGGAGCATATGAGGTAGCCGGGCGAAAAGCCGGTGGAGCGAAAGAGCGGGGAGCCTGTGGTGCTGAATACATCCTCTGTAACTGAGCCGGGCCTGCAGACTGATACAAGCTCGTCCTTGCTCTTTTCTCCCCTGAACTACTCGACTGTCCTTTTTCCATTCCTCTCCTTTTGAAGAACTCCTCGGAGTTCGACTCGGCCAATAGTGCTTTATCGACAACTTCAGAATATGTCTCATGTCTAAACATTGAGACTCGGTCCTTGAGATAGGCCTTCAACCCCCTCTCGAATTTCCGGGCCTTCATAGCCTCGGTCGCTATCATGTGTGGAGCAAATCGAGATAGCTCCGAAAATTTGGCTTCATAAGCCGCTACGGACATATTACCTTGCTCCAAGGTAATGAATTCGACTTCCATCTTTTCTTTCATCCCGACCGGAAAATACTTCTTGTTGAAAACCTCCAAGAATTCCTCCCAAGTCCAATCTTGACCTTGCCGGGTCAACTCTCGGGTCCGAAGTGCAGACTTCCACCAATGATCGGCCTCGCCTTCAAGCATAAAGGCGGCCCATGTGACCCTTTCCACTTCAGTAGGTGCTAATACCGAGAATATCTTCTCAAGTTGCCGGATCCAACCCTCGGCAACAAGTGGATCAATGCTTCCACAAAAAGTTGGAGGCCTCATCCTCCGAAAAGCTTCTATCCCGGCTTGGGCTCGGTTAGGAGGAGCCGGTATGAGTGCCGCATTAGGCGGAGTGGCCGGTTGCCTTGCCGCCAACATAGCCAAGGTCTCGGCTATGGATGCGAATGCTTGGGCAAAATCGGGTTGATCATCACCCGATGGAGCATCACCTCCATTACCCCTCGTGTTGTACCCGCGACCCCGGGTATTGCGTCTCATGATTTCTCCTGAGAACGACAATACAACATGAGTCTAACTTGGATACACAATTAGTACAAATTTCACATTTCGCTCAATACATATTCATCAAGCATACTTAATAAGCACAACACAATTAATGCACATATGGTATATAACACAATAGCATAACATACAATCCGCGTTCCTAGCGTAGGACTCTATGTTCGGTTGAAGTTCAACCCATTTTGACTAAGACTAACTTGTTAGTCTATACTTGGAATACAACTCTCTAAGGTGATTCTAATACCTTGTTCAATCATCTAAGTGACCCTAGGGACTCTAATGCCTAGAGCTTTGATACCACTCTGTAACGCCCCAAAATACCCCCTAGGAGTTTAGGGATATTTTAGGTGTCACACTGCGAACCTATCAAACCATCCTGTAATGCACAAGATAAAATACAGTACTCATAACGATAATCAGAGCGCGGAAGCTATCATATATGCGGAAGCGTAAACAAATTTTCATTTCTTCTGATGATCCAAAATAGTATTCCAAGTTAACATAAATACAAGACATGTCTAAGCCTAAGGTGGACAGGCCCACCTATCAAAATATCAAAATACACCAAACTCTCTCATACTCTCCCCTCAACAGTAGTCGAGGTATGGCCACGCATCGAGGTCTCGGTCCGCCTGAGACTGTAATGGGATAGCCGACTCTCTCTCCTCTGTATACTCTTCCTTGACCCAAGGCTCCGGGTCGAGGGCTCCCTCAGTACCTGCCGACATGAAAGTACGGCTGAGCATGGAATACTCAGCGAGTACAAGCTACTAGCAGACCATAACAATAATAAAAACATATAATAGTAATATCATACCAGCAGTAATAGAAACATCACAAAGAAACAGTATAGGGCATGACACAATACAAGCATCCTGACGTGCGTACATGAATGCGAAAATGCCGGTAAAACTCATGCTTGAAAACCCTTGTCATGTCCCGGTATGCCTCGTAGAAATCATGTATGCGTGCATGCATGAATGCATGATCATCATCTTGTAAACTTGTGACCCAGAGGCTAGCACCCGAATCTCCCTGGGCTGCCAACCTCCTTGATTTGCAATGCACTTGTGAGCCAGAGGTTAGTACCCGAATCCTCCCTGGGCTACCAACCTCCTTGTTATGAAATGCACTTGTGAGCCAGAGGCTAGCACCCGAATGCCCTTGGGCTACCAACCTCCTTGTTATGCAATGCACTTGTGAGCCAGAGGCTAGTACCCGAATGTCCCTGGGCTACCAACCTCCTTGACATGCAATATTTTCTTGTTGTTTATTATATGCACATGCTCTTGAAATCTCGGTTCATGCTATCGTGCGTGCTCATGTGCATGCCAATAATAACAATCGTGGGAATGCGCTTAACAAAAGAGATACGGCATTACAATTCAATTCATAATATGAGCATAGGTAACTTAAGTAATTCACATAACATTGGATCAATTCATCGTCTATAAGAACACATGCATAAAACCTATTTCCATTTTCTTCATCTAAGTCGTTTATTCATAGTTTAGGCATTTTGTCAAACACAACACATGCAATGTTTCTTAATAATTCATCTTGTTCTTTTTAGCGCATATTTTCCATCCAAACATCAAGGTAAGTTCATTATTGGTAAAATACTCATCCACCATTTCCATCACACACATCACACAACATACATCTCGGCATCCAATCGCCACATCCAACATTCCATCCACACATTTATTCCATTCCCCTTATCTTGTTTATATTTGTTGAGTTAATACAATGCATAGGGAAGGAAAAGCATAATATATATAATCACCATTTACACTAGAAAACCTAGGTTATTGCTAGGGAAAGTTAGTAGGGTGTACTAACCTTAGATCAAGGCTTGATCTTGAAGAAACCTTGAAATAAAAGCTCTATTTAGAAGGAGGAAGCCTTTGCTTGAAGGGGACTTGAGTTGGGGAAGAAACCCCTTTCAAAAACGTGAGTGAGTGCTGCCCTAGCTTGGAGAGTGGCTCCCACACGAGCTTGAACCTTGAACTTGAAGCAATCCAAGCTTGAGGATGACCTAGGATGGTCCACCCCTTTGATTCCTTCCTCAATGGAAATCCTAGGTTAGAAACCCCCTTCTTCTCACTCTCTATCTCTCAATTTCTCTTAAGTGATGAGAATGAGGCCCTAAGGCTCGGGCAAAGCCTTATAGGAAAGGGTTTAACCCCCAAAAGACGAAAACGCCCATAATGAAATTTCTGCTAAAACGCGAAGACCGAGCGATCGGTGGTTATGACCGATCGATCGGTTGCCTACCGAGCGATCGGTGTTTATGACCGATCGACCGGTCAAAAACTCACTCTCTGGAAAATTTCCCCATACAAAATTTCTGACCGCGCGATAGCTACCGATCGATCGGTTATGGACCGATCGATCGCTGACTGGACCGAGCGATCGGTTCTCTGTATGTCTGGACTGTTTTGACCATATCTTTTGACTCGCTCGTCGGATTTAGACGATTCAACTTGCGTTGGGTTCGTCTTTCGAAAACGCACATTTCTGACGTTTCGGAATTTCCGATTTCTCCCTTATTTATTAATTAGACTACAAAAACGGCCAATTAGCTACGAAGGTGCTATTCATTAAGGATGAAAAAGTCCGGGGTGCTACATTGAGAACTCTTCACTAAGGTAGAAACCATTGTAGGATTGAAGATGATGATGCCTAGTTTCGTGCAAGAATCTGACTACTTGATTTTTTCTGGTAAACTTGGGTATCCTGGGCCCAGACTCAAACTGGTCCCATATGATGCATAGGTAAACCCCCAACCCATACATCCGATATTGAGGGGAGCCCAGATTTGACCTCGAGACCTCCGGGTTTACTTGTTCACTAATATGTTTACTTCTATATCCAACATTACCATTTTTCTAAACTTATAGGTAAGTAGCATATATATGGAGTAGTGAGAACAAATTTGATAACACACGCTCTAACCAAGAGCGAGACCAAAAAGGAGGTGGATGACTTATTTCAATTGAAGCCCACCTCCATAGACCTTGCTGGTCATCTCTCTGTTCCACTATTTGATTTATGCCCTCCCTAGATCACCATCATGGATCCCAACTTTTTACCCTCATTTCTGTAATCATATTCCTGAAGCAACATTCCAACACTAGACAGTGAAATCTTCCACGTCTTCAAACGGTTATTACGAGGCATCTGGAACATGAAATTTAAAAAGATGGCTTCCTCAGTCTATGGTTCTCTACAGATTGGAGCTGTGAGCCTGTGCTGGACAAAGAAACATTGGGGCATGTGAGAAAGGTAGTGTTTTCATACCTGTTTGGTTACGTCCGGTTGTTAGAAGATGGGACAAACGTCTGACTTACTCTTAAAACCTAAGTAGGGTTAGTGTTAATCCTAAGTGTTGATGCTGACTAAGTTGCTTCAACCTTAGAGGATCCTTTGTGTTTTCTGTACATGGATGGCATATGTGACAGTTTTTTTTATAAGTGTCTATTTGCTCCTAGCTCCCGTTTGATACCTAATAAAGCAAATCTTGGTTTTCATTTTAAGTCTGTTTCATGGCAGTTCCATCTATCGCTTTTTGTTGGGAGCCTTATACAGAAAACAGCCAAAGTTTAATGTACTATCCTGTCCCCCTCACTGGCTACGTAATGCAATTATGGACCATTGAATCTATTGATATGAATTGGCTATTAATTAGACTGCTAGATCTGTTAGAAGTGATTGAACTTGGGGGTGTGGGCTAATCCAAGGAATGGACTGGAGTGGAGGCTATGAAATTTGAATCCTATTTATTTTTACCATTGCTGATCTGTTTTTCTGTGAAGGTTATAGGTAGGATGATGAAGATGTGATGTGTCAAGAAATAAAAAAACAATGTTCTAGGTCCGGTTGTGGATGATGATGATTGTCCAAAGGGTTTGGATTTTTATTTGTGGTTTATAGAGTGCCCGGTGCTGTCTCTGTTGGGTATCGCTCGATCCTCTCCCTAGGGTATTACTCTCACTCTCAACTTGAACACCACTCTAGGAAGCCTGAGAACATCTTTGTGATGTTGTGGGTTGTGAGTGTGAGGTGATGATGCAATCGGACAGTTAGAGGAGGAAGAGGCGTGTATGCACATTTGTGATGCAGGAGGATCCGAGTCAGATGAGACTGAGCTGTCAGATGGCACGTTGATGGCGCTGAGATACCTTGAGTTGGCAGATCAGCGCAAAGATGGCAGGTAATCGTGATTTTTATCGTTTAGGAAGAGATTCTGAACCCGATTTGGGCCAGATTTTTGGTAGATTACTTATTTTAATTCCGTATTTAATTTTGGCATGATTTTGAGGATTTTGCTATTTTTGGTAAAATTTTGATAAGGACGATTTTCAGCTATACAGTCCGGCTTGTGGGCTTTTTTTTGGGCATTCTTTTGGATTTGATAATTTTGAATTAAACAACAGAGGTGTTTCTCTGTGTTTTTTTTTGGGCAATTCTCTTGTGTCTTCCTTGTGAATTACCTGTTGAGACTAGCCTGCAGAATAATCTTTGTTCTGTCCGGCGTCAGTTGGTATCAGAGCTTCAGCATCTTCCTGGGGTGAGATCTCATCAGTTTCAATGGCTGGTGGTCGTGGTCGTGGTCGTCGTGGGCAGGTTCCGAACGAGGAAGTCCCACACCGTGATCGTAGTGTTCAGGATGTGATGATTGAGGATTTGCAGAGGCAAGTTGCAGAGTTAACCCAACGTCTAACGGCGCAGGATTTTGGTGATCGTGAGATGCAAGATCACGACTCCGACTCCAGTTTCGAAAACCCGTATCACAATCGTGCTCTATTCTGGGAGCACCGTGGTTGGGAGGATCGTCATGGAGACCTCGGTTTCAGAGTGGATCTACCCGAGTTTTCTGGTACGTTACAGGCTGAAGGATTCATCGATTGGTTGAATGAAGTAGAGCGTATTTTTGATTATAAAGAGGTCCCATATCGTGTCAAAGTGAAACTGGTCGCCATCAAACTCAAAGGCAGAGCATCTGCGTGGTGGGAACAGCTGAGGCGATCACGAGACAGGCAGGGCAAGGCCAAGATCACTGATTGGGAGAAGACGAAGAAGAAGATGAAGGGTCACTTCCTTCCTTTCGGCTATACTCAAGCCTTGTTTCAACGACTTCATTCGTTGAGGCAAGGCACAAAATCGGTTGATGATTACACGGAGGAGTTTTATCAACTGATAGCCCGAAATGATTTATCTGAGACAGAAGAGCAGATGGTAGCACGGTATTTGGGGGGATTACAACAGCCCCTGCAGGATGTCCTTAGCCTTCACTCATTGTGGACCATTTCTGAAGCATACCAGCGTGCACTTGCTGTGGAAAAACAGCAGAATAGGAGGCCAGTGATCAGAAGCGATCAAAGCAGTCGGCCAGTTCACCCTCAAGAATCCCGTCCTACCCAGCAGCCACTGCAAAGTAATTCTAACTCTAATATTAGATGTTTCAGATGTGGTGAACAAGGACATAGAGCAACTGAGTGCAGGAAGCCTGCTAGTCAGAAGGGCAAAAATCTCTTGATTGAGGAAGACGTTGTAGACGAAACTGAGGAGGTTGGAGAGCCTGTCTATGACAATGATGAAGATGGAGATGTGTTGTATGGTGATGGCCATGAGACTCTAGTCGTTCGCAAGAGTCTACTGACTCCTAAGGGCGATTCAGAAGACGATTGGTTGAGAACCAATATTTTCCACACGACCTGCACAATTGCAGATAAAGTCTGCAAGATGATCATTGACAGTGGTAGTTGTGAGAACGTAGTGTCTGAAGAGGCTGTCCAAAAATTGCAGTTGAAGACGGATCGTCATCCCAAGCCATACAAATTGTCGTGGCTGAATAAAGGCAATGAGGTAACAGTAAATAGGCGATGCCTAGTGTCTTTTTCGATTGGTAGGAAATATTTTGATAATGCTTGGTGTGATTGTAGAACCCCGGATCTTGATGGCCATGTACAATGAATGATATCATATACTAAAGCATTTAAGAATGTATTTATGGTGTATGGGTGTTTGGAATGAAATAGGCAAGAGTATAGAATACTCTTGAGTATTGACAAGGGTTATGCCTTGGCATACCCTCGACTCTAAATAGCCCTAGCGTTCACACCGCTCGTCAGAATCAAGCGATTCTTGGATTTTTAGAAAGGTAATTTAACCCTCTTTGGGGTTCATGTTGATCACTTGTCTTGGTTTTGAGTCGGTGTTAGGTCAAAAGACCGATTTCTGAAGTCGGGTCGGTTTAAAATCTGGACTGACGAAACCTAATTTCGGATCAGTCAGGTTTAGGGGCAAAATGGTCCAAGAAAAAGGAGGAATTGGAAGTTGTAAAAAACATGAAAGTTGTTCTCCTTCGAAAGAGGAATCCAACGCAAGTTGAATCGTCAAAATCGGACAAGTGAGTCAAAAGTTATGGCCAAAATACGAAAATGCAAAAATGCTGAAAACTTTCTGGAAAAGTTACGATCGCTCGTAGGGACCCTACGAACGATCGTAGCGGAGCTACGAACGATCGTAGAGTTGCTACGATCGATCGTAAATCTCCAGAAATGCTGAAAACTCTCAGGTGAAGCTATGATCGATCGTAGAAGGCTACGATCGATCGTAGAAGGCTACGATCGATCGTAAATCGCTACGAACGATCGTAGATACGCGATTTTACTTTTTGGATGCGATTTTTTTTGGGGTTTTTCACCCCTTACACTATAAATAGAAGACTTTAGGAGGGTTTTTGGTTTACCCTAAACCAAGGATAGTTCCTAGAAAGAGAAGGAGAGGATCTTGAGGATTCCAAATAGGGTTTTGTTTTGGAATCAAGAAAAGCTTCAACAAGGGTTTGATCTTCTCCAAATCAAGCTTGGATCATTCCAATCAAGTGAGGATTTTCTCAAGGGATTTCTTCAACCTAGAAATTGATCCAAAGAGGTTAGTAAACTACTATCTAACCTTGTTATCATACAAAGATGATTCTATAAGTGATTTTAATTCTATTATGATACAAATAGGAAGTGTGGGAATTTGGGTGAACTAGATCATGAATAAACAATCAAATAGGGTTTTACAAATTGGGGGTTTTTCAATAACAAGGATGAATATGGCTAAACTTGTAAGAAAATTGTAATACCTTTAAATGAACCATAATTTTAAGTATACTATGATGCAATGACAAACAAGGGATTTTGGGCGAACTTGATTATGTTCAAATAAGCAAATAAGGATTTAAGATTTTGGGGGTTTTCCAATAAAATGGTGAATATGACTATAAGTGCAAGTTAGTGTTAATATCCTCCAAGGAACCATGATTTTAAGTGTGATATGATGAATTAGGCTTAGAAGCCATGATTGTTATGATGTGATGCAATGAATGAAATGTTCTACATTCTAGAATTGTCTAAGTATGTTATGATGCTAATATACCTTGCATGAACCATATTAGTTATTAAGGTATTCAAGTATACTATAATGATCATTATGCCTTGCATGAACATGTTTAATTAGTTAAAGCTTTCCACATAGATGTTATAATGCTCACAAGCACTCTACGCACGATAAGTATTGCACGACCGTGGTTTTTCTCATAAGCATGAATTTTCAAGAAAACATAAGAGGATTTTCAAAGGCATTCATAAGTAAGAAGCATACATGCATAAGAGTTGACTAAGCCAAACTTTGGGTTGGCATTCTAAGATCGGTTACTTCATGCTCACAAGGATCAAGTCTAAGATCTCGCATAAACTCCACGGATCATAAGTCTCGCAAGGCTTTTCAAGAACTCTTAAGAAACTCACAAGTCTAAGATCTTGCATATGTCTCCAAGGATCATAAGCTCACAAGTACTCATAAGCTCACAAGAAGCTCATAAGCTCATAAGTACTCACAAGCTCACAAGAACTCTAAGCTCATAAGAACTCATAAGAAAACACGAGGCTCACAATCATTCATAAGAAGTCATAAGCATACATAAGAGGGTTTGTTTTCCATGAAAAGAACAAGTTTTATGAAAGGTTTTTCCCAACGGGTTTTAAGCATGGATTTTGGTGATTTTATTCTTTTACGCACTGTATAAAATATTGCGATTATGATAGCATTGTTAGCTAGTAGATTTTGCTCGCTGAGTATTTCATGCTCAGCCGTACATGTTATGTCGGCAGGTACACGGACTCCATTTGACATCTGTGATCAGGGGCCCTGGATAGAGGAGGATTATGGCGAGGAGGAGCCATATGTAGAGCCTCAGGAGGAGGCAAATGACTTAGACCACTGGCCCTTTTAGAGTGATTATATAGAGAGAGAGAGAGAGTATTATCATTTTGTATTTTGATAGGTGGGCATGTCCATGTACAAACTTGGAATACACAGCATGTATAGAAAAGAAATTTTTGGATTACGCTTCCGCACATTGGTTTAAGCTTCCGCCTTATTCATGATTATGTTTGTCATGACTTGGATGTTATTACAGGATGGTTTGGTATCGGATATGGCACATCACGAGCCAAAGTATCCCTAACTCCCAGGGGGTATTTTGGGTCGCGACAGTGATGTTGTGTCTATGGATGCCTGTCATGTATTGTTAGGCAGACCTTGGCAGTATGATCGCAGTGTTGTTCATGATGGGCGGAAAAATACATATTCCCTTAGCATCAAAGGGAAGAAGATTGTGTTGGCACCTCGCCGGGAAGGAACCACTCCTACCCCAATAGCCAATAATGCTAACTTGCTTTCTATGTCCAGGTTTTTAGTTGAGATTGAGCGTGGAGATGTGGTTTATGCTCTGCTGCCTTGTGGGAATAATGCAGCAGACGTGGATCCAGATTTACCAGCAGAGGTGCAGCAACTTCTAGTAGAGTTTTCTGACCTGATGCCAGAGGATCTTCCTCCTGGGCTGCCGCCTATGAGGGATATTCAGCATTGGATCAACCTTGTTCCGGGGTCGAGTTTGCCTAATCGACCGGCATATCGCCTCAGTCCCAAGGAATCTGAAGAGTTGCAGCGACAGGTGGTAGAGTTGTTGGAGAGGGGCTACATCTGTGAGAGTATGAGCCCATGTGCAGTCCCTGCCCTACTGGTGCCAAAGAAAGATGGCTCTTGGCGTATGTGTGTTGACAGCAGAGCAATCAACAGGATTACAGTGAAATACAGGTTTCCAATTCCCCGCCTGGATGATATGTTAGATCAGCTGTCCGGTTCTAAGGTCTTCTCAAAAATTGACCTTAAAAGCGGATACCACCAGATCAGAATAAGGCCTGGAGATGAGTGGAAGACCGCGTTTAAGACGCAACATGGGTTGTATGAGTGGATGGTCATGCCTTTTGGGCTGTCCAATGCGCCCAGTACATTTATGAGATTTATGCATCAGGTTTTACGGCCTTTTATGGGAAAATTCGTTGTAGTTTACTTCGATGATATCCTCATTTATAGCCCAACATGGGCATCACACTTTGATCACCTCCGTGCTGTTTTTGATATGCTGAGGACGGAGCGCCTGTTCGTCAATCAGAAGAAGTGTTCTTTCTTCACTACTTCTGTAACTTTTCTTGGTTTTGTTGTGTCTACTGATGGTGTTCATGCAGATCAATCAAAGATAGATGCGGTCTTGGAGTGGCCCAAACCAAAGACCTTGCACGATGTCAGAAGTTTCCATGGATTGGCATCCTTCTATCGCCGATTCATTAGAAACTTCAGCACTCTGATTGCTCCTATCACAGAGTGCCTCAAGGGACGTGATTTCCAGTGGTCTGAGGAGGCAGAGGCCAGTTTTCAACTGGTCAAGCAGAAGATGACAGAGGCACCAGTTTTGGCACTTCCTGATTTTGAAAAGGTGTTTGAGGTAAATTGTGATGCATCTGGGGTTGGCATTGGCGGTGTTCTGAGTCAGGAGGGGCGTCCAATAGCTTTTTTCAGTGAGAAGCTATCGGGATCAAAGAAGAATTATTCCACCTATGATCTGGAGTTTTATGCCATAGTTCAGTCCCTGAAGCATTGGCGTCACTACCTAATACAGAGGGAGTTCATTCTTATCACTGATCATGAGGCCCTGAAGCACATCAACGGCCAACACAAGCTGAGTAGACGGCATGCCAAATGGGTGGCGTACTTGCAGGAGTTCACATTTGCGTTGAGGCACCAAGCAGGGAATCTGAACCGCGTCGCGGATGCCCTGAGCCGTCGTACGTTACTCCTCACCACCATGAGCACCAGAGTTGCAGGATTTGAGGCTTTCATTGATATGTATGCAGCAGATCCTTCCTTCGGGAGGATAATTCAGGAGGTAACTGATGGTCAACATCATGATTTTGTTTTGCATAATGGCTATCTGTTTCGTGGATTACAGTTGTGCATTCCAGATTGTTCACTACGGCAGCAGATTATTAGTGAACTTCATAACGAAGGTCATTTTGGGCGAGATAAGACGTTGGCCCTGATCTCATCTGACTATTATTGGCCCAAATTGACCAGTGACGTAGCTCATTATGTGGAGCGTTGTTATGTGTGTCAGAGGTCCAAGGGAGTTCTCACTAATGCGGGATTGTACACTCCTTTACCTATTCCTGAAGCCCCTTGGTTCGATGTCAGTATGGACTTTGTGTTGGGCTTACCCCGTACCCAACGGGCCTTGGATTCTATTTTGGTTGTGGTTGATAGGTTTTCCAAGATGGCCCATTTTGTAGCTTGCAGGAAGACAATGGATGCTGCCCGGATCGCCCATCTTTACTTCAGGGAGATTGTGCGTTTACATGGTGTTCCTCGATCAATCACTTCAGATCGTGACACCAAGTTCATGAGTCATTTCTGGAGGAGTTTATGGGAGAAATTGAGGACAAAGTTGAATTTCAGCAGCGCCTACCACCCCCAGACAGATGGTTAGACCGAGGTGGTTAACCGGAGTTTGGGCAACCTTTTGAGGTGTTTGGCAGGAACTAAACCGAAGCTGTGGGATTTGGCGTTACCTCAAGCAGAATTTGCCTATAACAGATCGAAGAACAGAACCACGGGAATGAGCCCATTTGAGATTGTCTATGGTCAGAATCCATTCGGGGTGCTTGATTTAGCCCCTATTCCATGTGTTGGTCGTTCGAGTCATAAGGTAGATGCGATGGCAGAACATCTTCGGAGCATCCATGAGCAGGTGAAATTGGCCATTCATGAGAGCAATGCCAAGTACAAGGTTCAGGTTGACAGTCATCGTCGTCAGGTACTTTTTGATGTTGGTGATTTTGTTTGGGCCGTATTAACTCGTGATCGTTTTCCTGTTGGTGAGTATAATAAGCTTAAGGAGCGAAAGATTGGACCTTGTGAGATCTTGCAGAAGATCAATGATAACGCTTACAGGCTGCGCCTCCCCAGTCATTTGAGGACTTCTGATGTCTTTAATGTGAAACACCTGAGTCCTTGTTTTGTGGATTCCGATGAAGCTACTATGAACTCGAGGACGAGTTCTTTCCAACCCGGGGCGACTGATGCAGGAGGATCCGAGTCAGATGAGGCTGAGCTGTCAGATGGCACGTTGATGGCGCTGAGATACCTTGAGTTGGCAGATCAGCGCAAAGATGGCAGGTAATCGTGATTTTTATCGTTTAGGAAGAGATTCTGAACCCGATTTGGGCCAGATTTTTGGTAGATTACTTATTTTAATTCCGTATTTAATTTTGGCATGATTTTGTGGATTTTGCTATTTTTGGTAAAATTTTGATAAGGACGATTTTCAGCTATACAGTCCGGCTTGTGGGCTTTTTTTTGGGCATTCTTTTGGATTTGATAATTTTGAATTAAACAACAGAGGTGTTTCTCTGTGTTTTTTTTGGGCAATTCTCTTGTGTCTTCCTTGTGAATTACCTGTTGAGACTAGCCTGCAGAATAATCTTTGTTCTGTCCGGCGTCAATTTGGGAGAACACACACACACAGAAGAGGAAGCCTTTTCCAGAACACGTGAGAGCTTCACTGGTTCACGTTGTCCTAGTATTGTGTTCTTGACTATCATTTATTTTTTGTGTTATTTTCTACATAATTGGGTTATGTGTTACTTGAAGTAATTTGTGACAGTAAACCAGAGTAAATAACAAAACAGCTATGTCCAATTCTGTGGCAGCAACAACTAATTCAATCAAGAATTATTTACCTACAAGTTACAAGGATTGATTTGATACCAATTCGGATTCAGCTACCTGACACAAGATGAAATTGGGTACCCAATTATTTGATTTAGATGATATTCTGCTACTAACATTAGTAGAAATACTAAACTCCTGGTCTATTGTTTACTGAGATCAACACAATTTTGCAAGAACAGATACCCAAAATAGATGAAAAATAGGAAATTATTAAATGAAGAAAGAACAGAACTCAGTACTATAATGAAGAAAAATATTCATGAAAATATAAAGAGAAATTAGTAACATTTAGTATTACTTGCAATAAATTCAGAAAAAAACAGTAATTATAGAACGATTAATTTAATCCCAACAGCCACGAAACCGAGATTGATCCATTAAGCAGTCCAGGCTAAGCTTGGGGAGGGATTGATCCATTTGGGTTGAATGCAGATAGAATTGGGCAGACAGTCACAGTTGTTTTTGCAACTTGGCTCGAACCACAAATGCGAAGTGAAAAGCTTGCGACCATGGTCATCTTCCGAATCATGACAAGAGACGCACCACGCCCCAACAGAAAAGGTATCTGGTCGCAACCATCGAGGCATATCTCCAGTCCCATAGTGCTCCTCCACAAGGTATCGCTTCTCTTCTCTTCCCAGCACCGTCATCTCTGCCCTAGAACTGTCGCCGAAAGGGCTCTTCAACACAACATGATGCCTCCTACCAGATTTTGGAAAACAAAGACTCAACATCACTTGTCCATCCCACTCCATCATGTAAGAGTGAAAGCTTCGGAAGCGATCCAGTTTTGAAAACTTCCCGGGCCTTCGCAGTTGCTTCCAGACAGCTTTCTCAGCATGGAACGCCCGGATTCTCACCGAGCTGTCCACCCAATAGAGTAATCCAGCAGAGAACACTGCGCATCGAATAGGGCGAGACCTACGCGTCTTATTTATAAGGTTGTGAGTCATTCAGGCATCTTCCCCGCGGCGACAAGTACTGATCTGGAAAGTGTCTCGATCAACATAAGCAAGTGCAAATACAGTACAATGTGGAGATGTTGGAGGGGCTGATACGGCAAAGACTGGCATCCTTTTGGGGTAACTCAAGGGATGGTCAGACACTGCCTTACTCCAAGGGAGATCAATCCGCGCGCGAGAGAATGGGTTGAAGAAGAAAATAGAAAGATTTCCAATATGGGATAGCAAGAGCCAACCATGTGTGGAGAGGAAGCACTTGGTTTTGAGACCATTTCCAGTCAACTCCGGGAGGCCGAGGGAGCTGTAGACGCGCCCGGTGAAGGGGTCCCCAAAGTGCCTGCAGGATTGAAGCGATTTCTTTGAGAAGATGAGCCAGTGGGGTTGGGATTTTGGATGGTTTTCTGGTGGGGATTGAAGCGAAGCAGATCGCCAGGCCTTACAGACGCAACGGAAGGAGAGGTGATCGAGGAACAATAGATGTCCCACTATCTCTACCAAAACATCAACTGGAATATCTGACCATTCCCTTCTCTCCTCCTCCTGCTCTCTTCTCCTTTTCATCTCCCTCGCTATTTCGAGGAAAGTACGGAATTAGGCTTGAGTTTTTGAAAAATTACGGAAACCAGCTCCCTTTTGAGGGAGTTATTTTTTCCAGCCTCCACGCGTGTGTAGAGCTGAAGCGTGCGGGAGGGCTTGTTACAATGTCCAAAATACCCCTGTAAAAACTGAACAGGCTAACTCTCCCCATTCGATCGAATACCTTACTTACCCATTTCGAACGCAGAGGAAGAAGTAGGAAGAGGAAGAAGGAAGAGGAAGAACGAAGAAGGAAGAAGAAGGAAATTTCGGTTAAGAGGTATGGATTGAAACCCTGATCAAAACAGATGAAAATTTCGGTCACGCTTTTGTTGATTTTTTCGCATTTCGAACTCATTATGGATTGAACTCGTTAGTTTAAGAGGAAGATAAACCCTAAGGAAATAAAACCGTAACGAAGATGAACCCTTAAACCCTGTAAGAAAAATCCCAAAAATCGGGAAATCGGTAAAGATTTACAGTCTCAAATTCGAGATAACAGTCTCGAATTCGAGATGATTATCTCGAATTCGAGATGGTTATCTCGAATTTGAGACTGTTATCTCGAATTCGAGATAACCATCTCGAATTCAGGACAACCATCTTGAATTCAGGATGGTTATCTCGAATTCGAGATAACAGTCTCGAATTCAGGCTTTTTTTTTTTTTTTTAAAGTAATTCTTAAACTGTATTACTAATATTAAGGAAGCCACACCCTAAAACCCCTGTAGGAAAAATCCAACGGCTGAATTCAAGGTTACAGTCTCGGATTCGAGATGGTTATCTCGAATTCGAGATAACCATCTCGAATCCGAGACTGTTATCTCGAATTCAGGACTGCTAATTTTTGAATTCCATCTTCCACTAATCAATTTTATTAATACTTGCAGAGTCAAGATGCCAAAAAACAGAGGAAAAGGGGATGACAAAGGCAAAGGGAAAGACAAAGGGAAGGGGAAAGAGGTGGAAAAGGCCCAACCTTCTGTGAAATGTACCATGAAAGAATGGTTTGAAAAAATAAAGCCGCACTTGGAGGCCCATCCTGAGAGAAAGTCTTTATGGAAGCAGACTTGCTTTGGGCATCTTTATGATTTGCCCAGAAATCCCCAATGTGGTCAGGCATTGCACCACCTACTTCAGAGGCGTAGGGATGCACTTACTTTTGATTTAGCTGGTAGTGTTATGTGGTTTAGGTTGTTAGACTTCACCCTGATAATGGGTTTAAATGCTAGCATAGGTGTCCCTCCCGCCATAGTACCCGCCAATTCTCCTACCTCCCTAAAGGTTCGTAAGTTTGGTGAAGTACAACTTATAAAAAAATTGGACCTGCTTAGGGTGTTGGAGTCGTATAACAATGATATGGACGCAATCAAGATTGCATTGGTCCTATATGTGGAGTTATTGATCATTGCAAAAGAGACACACTCGAACATCGAGATTGACTACTTGGATCTTGTAGAGGACCTCGATGCCTTTAACAAATACCCTTGGGACACTGTAGGGTACTCGATATTTAAGAAAAGTATTGAAATGGCACATATAGATACTCCACAATACAACATTAACGGATGTTGTATTGCCTTTCAGGTATATTATATCCTTGATATAAGTTTAATTTGTAATTACACTCCTGTTTGTATTTTCATTTCAAATTGTAATGATGACAGGTTTGGATGTTTGAGTGCATTCCTGCACTTGGGAGATTATGTTCTCGTGGATCTCCGCCTATTACTGAGATGTTCCCTCGTGTTTTACATTGGAAAGATACTACGTATAAAATCTACAAGACATTGGAAGAAAAGATATTTAATGTAGAAGAGGTACGAAAGTGAAAGTTAGTATTTAGTTATATATTTTTTGTTTGCTTAGTTTAACATAATTTTATGTTCACAGCTTGAGGTTCTTAAGTTGAATGTCACTGATCGTGAGAAGGAGCAAGAAGTTGTTAGGAGTGTCCTTGCACGAATGGGATCTGAGGATGATGATGATGATGATGATGATGATGATGAGGCTGAGGATGAGGAGGAGGATGGAGATGAGGAGGGTGGTGAGGAGGAGGATACTCTTGAGGGGGATGGTGATGAGCAGGCTGAGGTGGAGGGAGGGAATGATGATGGTGATGATGACGAGGAGGAGGGTAGTCCCCCCCCGGTACATGAGCGAAGGTCAAAAACTGTAAGTAACAAAATTGAAACCCTAAATAAAGATGATTGTATCGAAACTATTGTAAAATTTTATCCTGAAATCGAGATTACAGTCTCGGATTCGAGATTACAGCCTCGGATTCGAGATGGTTATCTCGAATTCGAGATAACCATCTCGAATCCAAGGCTGTAATCTCGAATTCATGACTGTAATCTGGACTTCAGGCCCATTTATTCCATATATTTACATTTTATTGTGTCCTAATATCTAGCATTTTTTCAGGTACACGATGTACAAGCGAAATCACACCCATCTTTGTACAAGCGTCTGAAACGTTATTTTGGCCGACGGTTTGATGCCTTAGCCACGAAAATGGATTGCTTGGCTGACAGATTTGATAATTATGCATCAGAAATGAGGGCTATGAGAAAAAGGGAAAGAAAAAGAGATAGAGAAAGAGAAAGAAAAAGAAGAAGAAAAGAAAGACAAAGACAAAGAGAAAGAGAATGCAGAAAGTATGCACCCCCTAGTGATGAAGAAAGAACTATCTTTTCAGGGGGGCAGGTGGGTGATGAGGGAAGGCCTACCTGTTCAGGGGGGAGGTGGGTGATGAAATAAGGGCAACCTGTTCAGGGGGGGAGGTGGGGGATGAAGTAAGAACAGCCTGTTCAAGGGGGGAGGTAGGTGATGCTGAAATAACGGCTTTTGAAGGTGATGATGATGAAACCCTTACAAGAGTTGAGGGAAGGCCACTAAGAGCCACAATCATTTCGAAGCATCTCCGCTCCCCTTACTTGAATACTAGAGTGAAGAAAAAAATGACCGAGGGCATGACCGCTAAAGACCCAATGAGGGAAGCTACGACAGCTGAAAAAAAGGCCCTACGAACCTTTTTGAATACGGAGGCAGATTCGAATAATATTAGGTAATTTTTCTAATTTTGAATTCAAAAGTAGATGCATAAATTATCATATTTCTCTACTTTAGAAAGTTTTTGAAATGTAGGCAGACGATATATAACGTTAGAATAACTCCGGAGATGCTCGCTGTTGTGTCAACTAGCAAAAGCTTGATCGATTCCACAGTAACAGACTCTTCCCATCTTTAATTTAATGTTGTGTATCTCTTTTGTAATTCTAATAATCTAACACTAATCCTTTTATATATATAGCATATTGACGTATGGATGGAGCTGTTGGCACAACGTCGTGAGAGACATCCCGCTCTTTACACTCAGTCCTGTGTCTTTGGACCTACTTGGTTCATGGTAAGGTCTCTTCTTATTATTTCATTACCGGTAACTCAATCTTTAAGGTATTCTAATGATTTAGTGTCTTCACAGGAATTTCTACTTCAAGAAGCAGACGTGTTAAGATCATATATGAATGCAAATGACTCTGTGACACGAGTGATGTTAAAGGACCAAATAAACCCTAACCTTAGACCCATTGTTGAGGGGTCAAGTGGGCGACCAGCCATGTGGTCGGCTGAGAGAGTGTACCTCCCGTTTCTCCATGGCCAGCACTGGGTGTTAGCGGTATTGGAACCCCCGAGAAACCAAGTCCTAATTCTGGACTCATACTTCACCGATGTCATAGACATGTATGCATCAGAACTATGTACCATCAAAGAATGCATCCCCGCCTTCTTCCATATGTTTGGCGACGTGGAGGATCTAGGCAAGGACTGGGTGGTACGGGAGGTCACCCACTTACCAAAACAGAAAAATACGTAAGTCTATATGAAAATAAGCAATTTATTTATAATTTAGCTCACTTTTTTTTCCTATACTATAAAATACTAATGAAATGTGTTGTTTGTGTATCAGGCGCGATTGTGGAATATTCCTAATGAAATATGTTGATTTCTTATGTGCTGATTTGGAGATTCAGTTTGAGCAGGTATTATTCCTTATTTTCCTCTAACTTACTATTTATGCTCTTGAAGGTTTTTTATTTATTTGATTCACTATTTATGCTCATCGTATTTTAAATTTGTAGGTTGATGTTTTGAAGTTCCGGAAGCGGATAGCCTGCGAGATAATGGATGGGGTTGCCAATCCTTAGGGGACATGGTCAAGGGGTGGGAGTGTCTTATGTGTTGTTTATGTCAAGGGGGGCTCACTGTTTGGATGTACTAATTTTTTTATGGAAGGATGTTTAAGTTTTCAAACCTGACATGGATGTATGTATTGGATTTGTAATGGATTTATTATGGATGTAAAGGATTCCCCCAAGGTAGCTAATTCACTGTTCATTTACAGTGAATGTCCCGAATTCAGACTAACAAAATCTCGAATTCGAGATAACCATCTCGAATTCGAGACTGTTGCTTCCATTATTTTTCATTCTGTTCCAGATTATACAGGTGCAGGTCCTGAATTCGAGATAATCATCTCGAAATCATCCAAATCATCTCGAATTGGAAATGGTTATCTCGAATTCGAGACTATTGCTTCCATTATTTTTCATTCTGTTCCAGATTATACAGGTGCAGGTCCTGAATTCGAGATAACCATCTCGAAATCATCCAAATCATCTCGAATTGGAAATGGTTATCTCGAATTCGAGACTGTTGCTTCCATTATTTTTCATTCTGTTCCAGATTATACAGGTGTAGGTCCTGAATTCGAGATAACCATCTCGAAATCATCCAAATCATCTCGAATTGGAAATGGTTATCTCGAATTCGAGATGGTTATCTCGAATTCGAGATAACCATCTCAAATTCGAGACTGTTGCTTCCATTATTTTTTAATCTGTTCCAGATTATACAGGTCCAAGTCCTGAATTCGAGATAACCATCTCGAAATCATCCAAATCATCTCGAATTCTAGATGGTTATCTCGAATTCAGGCTCCAGTTCCAGATTACAGGTTCTGTCTTAAGACTGTTGTTTCCATTTGTCTCCCTTTATATACCACTCAAGTACATGGATGGATGAATTTTAACAATATTCGAATATACAAAATCAAGAATTCGATACAAAAACACTTTGAATTGTTATTATGAAATGATCATACTTGTGGGATTACATTAGTACATGTTTGTCGATTATGACCACTTTGTTTGCATCTACCACATCTTACAGTAGGCCTTTCTTCGCCTTGTGAAGGAATTCTGTTCTTCTTTGGTCTCCCCGTGCTTCTTTTTTGTACAGGGGGTTTCATCCGCTTGGTCTCGGCTATTACTTCATCTGGGAGATCCCAATGCTTTTTGTCATGTACCGGATATATTGACTCTTCATAGGTGGCTCAATACATATCAGATGTATAGTAGGGAGAAAAGTACGCATACGGATCATGTCGATACTTATTACAGGCAGCCAAAACATGTATACAAGGCAACCCCTGTACATCAAATTTCCTACAGGTGCAAGTACGTTCAAGAAGCTTCACTGTAGCATTAAATTCTCCCCTCACATAATACTCATATCGAACGATTCCATCACATTCCAAATAACGTGCTTTAGAAAGTCTCCTCTGTAGTTTACCCTCAGCCCATGTTGTTAGGCTTCCATTCATTTCAATCGCTTTGTTTCGTCGGTTAAAGAACATTCGTTGGATCTTAAGACGCACATCCTCTAAAAGCATTGTAACTGGATATTCTCTCGCTTCCTTAAGCAAACTATTGATCGATTCAGCTATATTAGTAGTTACAATGTTATACCTTAGCCCAGGAAAGTATGCAGATGCCCATTTTTCTCTTGGAATTGCAGCTAACCATTCATGTGCCTCGGGGTTTGCTCCTGCAAGACGTGACATAAACTCTTGGAACTTGTTGAACATGCATGTCTTTACGGCCGACCAAAATAACGGTTTCAGTCCCTCATCCTTGAATGCTGCATGCATATTCTGGCTAATATGATATGAGCAATAACTATGAATTGCATGTGGGAATGCAATGGGGACTTGGCTTATCAAACTGGCGTGTCGATCAGTTATAATGACTAACCCTTCCATGTACCCAACTGAGTCAACTAATTGTTTGAAAAACCACTTGTAACTGTCATTGTTCTCTGATTCAGCTATTCCATAAGCAACTGGACATATGTGGTTGTCACCATCAAGTGATGTTGCTATGATTAAGATCCCCTTGTACTTACCCTTTAGATGCGTCCCGTCAACGGCTAATACTCTTCGTAAACTGAGCTGAAAACTTCTTATACAAGGTCCAAGAGCCACGAAACACCTTTCAAATGCACCAGTATCTGGGTCACTCAATACTGCAGTTACTGTTCCCGGGTTGGTCCTGCGTAACTCGTACAAATAAGCGGGGAGGTCAGCGTACGAATCGTCGTATGATCCTCTAACATGTTCTATTGCAATCTCTCTAGATCTCCACGCTTTCCGGTAACTCATTTGCACTCCATATTGTTTCCAAACATCATGAATAATCTCTTTGGGCCTAGATGCCACGTGACCCTCGATTCGTCCCACGGCCATGTCACTAATAACCAAACTAGATGCTTGTCGATGATCGGGCCCAGTTATGAGAAACCCACAGGAGTGATGTGAATTATAAGTCTTTATCTTGAAGACACCCGACTCATTCACCCTTGATGCAACTAGCCTCCAAGTACAATTACCCCCAAGGCACTTAACTACAAACTTTGATTTATTCGAATCCACAACCCTGTATTGGAAGTTTTTTATCATTGCATACTTTGCCAACACATTCTGTAGGCACCTCTTATCCTTAAACATTTGCCCAAGTGAAATATCATCCGTATTGTCGAGTGCAGCCGCAAAGCCTGAAGGATCGAAATTGACATAGTCATCATTCTCAATCACATTTGATGAAGGGCCTTGACTGACTTGCCGAAAAGCAGACCTAGATGAGCTACGGATATTTGCACGGATAGGACCCTCATCAACATCGTCTCTGACAACATCTTCATCTACCTCTACTGAATAATCATCATCAGCATCATCTTCTTCATCATCATCATCTTCAGCACATTCACCAACATTAGCACGTTCATTATCTTGAACACCACAATCTTCACTATGGTAGTTGTCGCCCCTGCTGGTATCACCATAATCTACATATGTGTTAGGCACAAAATAAGTATATTGAGTTGGTCTTGTTGTCAAGTCTTCAAAGGGCCAAGGCACGGTTGGGAGGACAGGGTCGGGAACATAGACCGTAGAAGGCTGAAGGACATGACAAGTATCACCCTCGTTCGCTTGGGAATGGCAGTCTCATGATCAGGAAAACCTTCGTAACTCAAAGAGGGTGGACCACACTGTTGTACTCCCTTTGCAACTTCAGTTACATATATTGGCAAAAGTACATTATGAGTTTGTGCTCGCTCACATTCTGAAATAAATACCAACAAGTCTTCATCATCTTCAATATCAGTAGGAGGAATTGTCGGGTGTGTAGGGAACATAGACCTCAGTCTAATCTCAGTTTCTTCCCACCGGGATTTAGTCAATCGATAAACTCTGCTTAAAAGTTGCTCATGTGTCATTCCACTATTCAACTGTATCAATTTCGATTTTCCACCCTCATATACGTGGGACCTGTCAGGGAGAATCTTCCATTCTCCGTCATAACAACAAATCACTGATACATTCATTATCTGCAACATCAAGAAAAAACAACGCAAAAACTCAACAATGTCAATGCTTTACAATACACTCAACAATGAAAGCAAAGGGTGGACATCTTGACTCTGCAAGTATTAATAAAATTGATTAGTGGAAGATGGAATTCAAAAATTAGCAGTCCTGAATTCGAGATAACAGTCTCGGATTCGAGATGGTTATCTCGAATTCGAGATAACCATCTGAATTCAGGGATGGTTACTCGAATTCGAGATAACAGTCTCGAATCAGGCTCTTTTTTTTTTTTTCAAAGTAATTCGTAAACTGTATTATAATATTCAAGGAAGCCACCACACTAAACCCTGTAGGAAAAATCAACGGATGAATTCGCAGTTACTAGTCCCCCCCTCACGCCCCACCCCCCCAGTCCACCGATTCCATGGTTATCTCGAATTCGAGTATTTCCCCGAAACCCCCCCACCACGCGTTACGACATCTAGATTCCCCCCCTCCATCTGTTATTCTCGAATTCAGGACTGCTAATTGTGATTACATCTCACTAATCAATTTTATTAATACTTGCAGAGTCAAGATGCCCACCCTTTGCTTCATTGTTGAGTCTGTTATTGTAAAGCATGACATGTTGAGTTTTTTGCGGTTGTTGTTCTTGATGTTGCAGATAATGAAGTTCAGTGATATGTGTGTATGACGGAGATGGAAGATTCTCCTGACAGGTCCCACGTATCATGAGGGGTGGAAAACGAAATTGATACAGTTGTATGTGGAATGAGACATGAGAAACTTTTTAAGCAGAGTTTATCGATGACTAATTCCCGGTGGGAAGAGAAACTGAGATTAGACTAAGGTCTATGTTTCCCTACACACCCGACAACTCATCCTACTGCTATGGAAGATGTGAAGAATTGTTGGTATTTATTTCAGATGTGAGGCGAGGCACAAACAATAATGTACTTTTGCAATATATGTAACTGAAAGTTGTGCAAAGGGAGTACAACAGTGGGGTCCACACTCTATTGATTACGAAGTTTTCCTGATCAGAGACTGCCATTCCCCCATGGCGAAAGGAGGGTGATATTGTCATGACTTAGCCTTCTCGGTCTATGTTCCCGACCTGTCCTCCCAACCGTGCACTTGGCCCTTTGAAGACTTGACACAGGACCAACTCAATATACTTGTTTTGTGCCTAACAAATATATGAGAGTATGGTGATACCAGCAAGGGGCGGCAACTACCATAGTTGAAGGATTGTGGTGTGCAAGAAAGTGTGCTATGTGGTGAATGTGTGAAGATGATGATGAGAAGAAGATGCGCTGATATGATTATTCAGTTAGAGGTAGATGAAGATGTTCGTCAGAAACGATGGTGATGATGGGTCCTATCCGTGCAATATCGTAAGCTCATCTTAGGTCTGCTTTCGGCCCAAGTCAGTCAAGGCCCTGCATCAAATGTGATGGACTGATTGACTATGTCAATTTCGTCCTTCAGGGTTTGCGGCTGCACTCGACATACGGATGATATTTCACCTTGGGCAAATGTTTAAGGGATAAGAGTGCCTACAGAATGTGTTGGCAAAGTAGCACTGATAAAAAACTTTCCAATACAGGGTGGTGGATTCGAATAAATCAAGTTTGTGTTAAGTGCCTTGGGGGTAATTGTACTTGGAGGCTACGTGCATCAAGGGGGAAATAGTCGGTGTCTCAGATTAAAGACTTATAATTTCATCATCCTGGGGGTTTGTCATAACTGGGCCCGATCATCGACAGACTCTAGTTTGGTTATTAGGACAATGGTCGTGGGACGAATCGAGGGTCACGTGGCTCTAGGCCCAAAGATATTCATGATGTTTGGAAAACAATATGAGGCAACTGATTACCGGAAAAAGCGGGGAATCTAGAGAAGATGCAATAGGAACATGTTAGAGGATCATACGACTTTAGTACACTACCTCCCTGGCTTATTTGTACGAGTTACGCAGGGGGGACCAACCCGGGGGGAACAATAAAATTGCGTATTGATGAACCCAAATACTGGTTGCATTTGAAAGTGTTCGTGGCTCTTGGAATTGGATAAGAAAGTTTCAGCTCAGTTTACGAAGAGTATAGCGTGACGGGACGCATCCTAAAGGGAGTAGTAAACGGGGATCTTAATCATAGAAACATCCGTGATGGTGACACAACCACTATGTCCAGTTGCTTATGGACATAGATGAATCAGAGAACACTGACAGTTTACAGTTGTCAAACAATAGTTTTTTTTTAATGACTCAGTTGGGTTACATGGCAGGTTAGTATGATAACTGATCGGACACGCCAGAGTTTGATAAGCCAAGTCCCATTGCATTCCCACATGCAATTTCATAGTTATTGCTCATCATTTAGCCAGAATATGCATGCTAGCATTCAAGGATGAGGACTGAAACCGTTATTTTTGTCGGCCCGTAAGGACATGATGTTCAACACGTTTCAAGAGCTTATGTCAGGTCTGCGGAGCAAACCCGAGGCCCAGAATGGTTGCTGGCAATTCCAAGAGAGGGGAAAAATGCTGGCATTGCTACTTCCTGGGCTAAGTATACATTGTAACTACTAATTATAGCTGAATCGATCAATAGTTTGCTGAAAGGAAGCGAGAGAAGAATACCCAGTTACAATGCTTTTGGAGGATGTGCGTACTTAAGATCCAACGAATGTTCTTTAACCGACGAAACAAAGCGATGGAAATTGAATGGAAGCTAACAACTGGGCTGAGGTAAATACAGAGGAGACTTTTTAAAGCACGTTTATTTGGAAATTGTGATGGATCGTTCGAAGGAGTATTATGTGAGGGGAGACTTTCCGCTACAGTGAAGCTTCTTGAACGTACTTGCAATGTATAGGAAATTTTATGTACAGGGTTGCCTTTATACATGTTGGCTGCCATGTAATAGGTATCGACGATGATCGTATGCGTACCTTTTCTCCTACTATACATATGATAGTATCGAAGCCACCTAGAAGAGTCAATTATCCCGGGTACTGACAAAAAGCATTGGGATCTGCCCAGAATTGAAGTATAGCCCGAGACCAAACAGCGGATATGAAAACCCCCTCCCTGTCAACAAGAAAGCACGGGAGACCGAAGAGAAAGAGAACAGAATTCTCACAAGCGCGAAAGAAAGGGCCTACTGTAAGATTGGTAGATGCAAACAAAGTGGTCATAATAGACAAACATGTAATAATGTAATCCCACAAAGTCTGATCATCATAATAAAACAATTCAAAGGTTTGTATCGAATCTTGATTTGTATATTCGCATATTGTTAAAATTCATCCATCCATGTACTTGAGTGGTATTATAAGGAGACAAATGGAAAAAACAGTATCAAGACAGAACTTGTAATCTGGAACTGGAGCCTGAATTCGCGTAACCACTAGAATTCGAGGATGATTGGATGATTTCGAGATGGTTATCTCGGAATGAGGACCTGGACTTGTATAATCTGGAACAGAATGACAAATAATGAAAGCAAACAGTTCTGGGAATTCGAGGATGGTATCTCGAATTTCGAGGAGTTTAACATTTCCAATTCGAGATGATTTTCGATGATTTCGAGGATGGTTATCTCGAATTTAGACTGGACCTGTATAATCTGAATAATGAATGAATGAAAAATAATGGAAGCAGCAAGTCTCGAATTCGGATGGGTTATCTCGAGATTCGAGAGAACATCTCGAATTCGAGATAACCATTCTCGAATCGAGATAACCATTTCAAATTTCCGAGATGATTTGGAATGATTTCGAGATGGTTATCTCGAAATTTAGGACCTGGACCTTATATAATCGAAAACAGAAAGAAAAATTATGGAAAGCCGCAACAGTCCCAGTTTACGAGATGGTATCTCGAATTCAGATTGTGTTAGTCTGGGAAATTCGGACATCACTGTAAAGAACAGTTAATTAGCTACCTTGAGGGAATCCTTTGACATCCATAATAAAATTTTTTTTTTTTCATTACAAATCCAAATACATCACTCCATGTCAGGTTGGGAAAAACTAAAAATCCTTCATAAAAAAATTGTACATCCAAACAGTGAGCCCCCCCCCCTTGACATAACGGAGTACACATAAGACACTCCCACCCTCTGACCTGTCCCTAAGGATTGAACCCCATCCATTATCCCGGCTTCCGCTTCCGGGGAACTCAAAAACATCAACCTAAAATTTAAAATACGAGGAGCATAAACGTGAGTCAAATAAATAAAAAACCCTTCAGAGCATAAAATAGTAAGTTAGAGGAAAATAGGAATTAATACCTGCTCAAATGATCTTCCAAAATCAGCACATAAGAAATCAACATATTTCATCAGGAAAATTCCACAATCGCGCCTGATACACAAATAACACATTTCTTAGTATTTTATAATCTAGGAAAAAAAAGTGAGCTACAATTATAAATAAAGTGGCTATTTTTCATTATAGACTTACGTATTATCTGTTTGGTAAGTGGGTACCCTCCCGTACCACCCCAGTCCTTGCTAGAGCCTCCACGTCGCCAAACCATATGGAAGAAGGCGGGATGCATTCTTTGAGGTACATAGTTCGATGCATACATGCTATGACATGGTTGTTTTGTAGTAGAGTCCAGAATTAGGACGTGGTTTCTCGGGGGTCCATACGGCTAACACCAGTGCTGGCCATGGAGAAAGGGAGGTACACTCTCTCGCCGACAATGGCTGGTCGCCCACTTAACCCCTCAACAATGGGTCTAAGGTTAGGGTTTATTTGTCCTTAACATCAGTCGGGTCACAGAGTCGTGTTGCATTCATATACAATCGCACACGTCTACCTTCTTGAAGTAGAAAGTACTGTAAAGACACTAATCATTAGAATACCTAAAGATGAGTTACCGGTAATGAAATAATAAAAGAAGAAGAGACCGTACCATGAACCAAGTTAGGTCCACATCCAAAGACACAGGACTGAGGTTAAAGAGCGGGATGTCTCTCACGACGTTGTGCCAACAGCTCCATCCATACCAATTGGGATAATATATAAAAGGATAGTCTTAGATTATTAATTAAAAAGAGATACACAACTTTTAAAGATAAAGATGGGAAGGAGTGTTACCGTGGGATATCGATCAAGCTTTGCTAGTGACACAACAGCGAGCACTCTCCGGAGTTATTCTCACGTTATATATCGTCGCCTACATTCAAAAAACTTCTAAAGTAGACAAATATGATAATTATGACTACTTAATTCAAAATTGAAAAATACCTAATTATTCGAATCTGCCCGTATCAAAAAAGGTTTGTAGGGCCTTTTTTTCAGCTTGTCGTTATGCTTCCCTCATTTGGGTCTTGAGCGGTCATGCCCTCGGGCATTTTTTTCTTACTATAGTATTCAAGTAAGGGAGCGGAGATGCTTCGAAAATGATTGATGGCTCTTAGTGGCCTCCCTCAACTCTTGTACGGGTTCATCATCATCACCTTCAAAAAGCCGTTTATTTCAGCATCACCCACCTCCCCCCCTGAACAGGTAGGCCTACCTCATCACCCCACCTCCCCCCCTGAACAGGTGCCCTTATTTCTCACCAACATCCCCCCCTTGAACAGGGAGGCTTCCCTCACACCCACTGCCACCCTGGAAAAGATAGTCGTTCTTCATCAGTAGGGGTGCATACTTTCTGCATTTCTTCTCTTTGTACTTTGTCTGTCTTTTCTTCTTCTTTTTCATTTCTCTTTCTCCGTCTCTTTTTCTTTCCCTTTTCTCATAGCCCTCATTTCGATGCATTAATTATCAAATCTGTCAGCCAGCATCCCATTTTCATGGGCTAAGGCATCAAAACGTCGGCCAAAATACGTTTCAAGACGATGGACAGAGATGGGTGTGATTTCTTGATACCCCAACGTGACCTTGAAAAAAAATTGAAATATTAGGACACAATAAAATCTAAATATATGGAACTAAAATGGCCTGAAGTCCAAATTACAGGCATGAATTCGCGTTACAGCTTCATTCGAGATGGTTATCTCGAATCGAGATAACATCTCGAATTCGAGATAACATCCGAATCCGAGGCTTGTAATCTCGAATCGAGACGGAATCTCGATTTCAGGATAAAAGTTTTTACAACTGTTTCGATTACAATCATTTTAATTTTGGAGTTTTTGTTTTATCCGTACAGTTTTTGACCTTCGCTCATGTACCGGGGGGGGACTTAACCTCCTCCTCTTAATCGACACCATCATGCATTCCCTCCTCCACATCAGCCTGGCTCATAACCATACCCCTCAAGAGTATCTCCCTCACCACCCTCCTCAATCTCCCATCCTCCTCTCCTCACCTCAGCCTCATCATCATCTCTCATCAGCAGTCATCACTCATCATCATATCTCAGATTCCCATTCGTGCAAAGGAGGACCCTAACAACTTCTTGCTCTCTCACGATCAGTGAAATTCAACTTCAGAACCTAAAGCTGTGAACACAAAATTATGTTAACTAAAGCAACAAAAAATTATAACTAAATACTAACTTTCACTTTTCTACCCTCTCTCCATAAATATCTTTTTTCCATAAGTTTTGTAGTTTATACGTAGTATCTTTCAACGTAAAACACGAGGGAAAATCTCAGTAGTAGGCGGAGATCCGCGAGAAAACATAATCTTCCAAGGGAAGGAA